>VTPC01000924.1:70374-177300 GCA_011009095.1 Ignelater luminosus
ATACATATACATAAACATATTATTGAATTATTATTAATACTTTGTCAAGCCGTCCTTGGCTTTTATTAGTGCAATCACTCCTTTGGGCATGTTATTTATGCAGCTTCTTGCCATTTCTTTTAAGTTATCATTGTGGTTCCAATGATGGATTGTTCTTTCTATCAACTGAACCTTGTTTGTAACACTTTCTTTGGCCAGTTTTCGTTTCAGGAATTCCCAGACATTCTCTATTGGATTCATGTCTGGTGAGCTCCCGAGCCATGGTAGTAGATGTATTTTCTGCTTTTCCAAAAATGTTTTGTTTTAGCAGTATGACAAGGTGCCCCATCTTGCACTCGTTCATCTCCGGAATCAATTTTGTCTGCAGAACCTTTTTATATTGATCCTTCCGCATGGTTCCTAAAACCTCCCCACTGATAACAGACCATATCATCACAGATTTGGGATGCTTGACTGTCTTGACTATACAGTCCATATTGTACTTTTCCTCTGGAGGTCTTTGAACAAACTGTCAGCCATAATTTAAAATGTTATCTCATCACTAAAGCAATCCTATCAAACGTGCAATAATAACAATAAAGTGTCGAAATAAAATTATCTTTATTCACTTACTATCTGCCAATCATCAACAGACAGGTCTTCATGCTAATTGGCTTAAGTCAATCGTTTTTGACCATGGCTAGTGTTAACTTTGGTACTTTAACTGGCCTTGAACATTTGACATTTGCTATACAGATTTCTTCGTACATTAGCAACTGATACAGCGTAGTCTGCCTCTTGAAACTTGTTTTTGATTTCATAATGGGTTGCCCTTCTGTGTTACACATCTAGATTTTTCACAAATACTTCAACGGATTGGCAATATCTCTTTGACTGTATTAAGACGATTTTTCATCCGAAGAAAGATATTTACATTTGCCCATCTAAAAAATTCCAATAGAAGAATGATTGACTAATTTCTTTGTTAAAAGATTAATTAAAATTACAAATAACACCACTATTTATTAACGTAAATACTCACATTGGAATCACTATAGCGAATTCGGCAATACTTCAAAGCAAAACACTTATTTTCATTAATAATCGCGACTATCTCAGCTGGAAAAGTGACAAAATAATTCCGGACGTCCATGGGCATAAATGGGTGCCGTTAGTAGACGTCCATTAAATATCCTATTTTGAACCATACTTTGTCTAAATATTTTTGCTCGTACGTTGTAGATTCAGTAGGCGTCCGTTTTTGGACATCCATCGGGTGACCTTATAACAAACAAGCATTCGTTAAACACCCAAAGTTGTGACAAATGTATGTACATCCTACGGACGTCTATTCAGAAATTGGGCATCTGCTGCCGGAATTAGGATGTCTGTATGCTATCTGGCAGGGGTGGCCAAGACGTAGACCGCGGTCGACCGGTCTGGCGTCTGGAAGTCGCCCGGGAAGCTGTCGTAAACATTGACAAATTAGTAGTGATAAACTCAGAGCTGATTGTGTAGTGTAATAGAATAACTAGACTTGTACAAATAGTAACCAAATACCATTACAAATACAAGCCTAGTCAAGTTTTTATGTGAACAAAAAAAAACGTAATTGTCCTCAGGTACACTTTCGCTAAAACAGTCGCTTCCAACGTCTGGAAGTTTGGCCAGCCCTGCTAAATGCGATACTGTTCGCAGAAGGATAAGTAAAGCTCTATATTTCAAAAGGTAATCAACGAAATAAGAAAACAGAAGATCATTAAATAAGATATTACTAAAATTTAAGTTTATTACAATCAAATAAATGCAGGAACGAATTGGAATACATTTGCTGTCGATGCTAGGGTGCAAAAGTCTAAACAATATTATGATACGATATAATAATTGATATACGGGTAGAGGATGATTCACGACATATGGTAGGTAAAAAAAGTTCATATCGCCATACGCCTGATTTTATCTTGTTGTTAAGTATTGCGATATTAAGCTACGTCTATGCGGTATATTGTTAAGTTATCTATAAAATAAACAAGTACTAACCAAGTAAAATTAGAGAATATTTACCTTGTAACGTGTTATCTATATGATCTATTGTTTTTGTGCTTCTGTAATGTATGTATTGCATGGGGATTTAAATTCTCTATAAGTCAGTGAGGAAAGAGAAGCAGAGATAACTCTTTTACTCAAAATAATATCCCCTATAGACAGTTTTGATTTGACACACACCTATCTATCGCACCTCAGTCCATCCCGTCTTTGAATAAATGAAATACATCCCGCGAAAGCTGCAACACCTGATAAAAAAACTTTGGATTCTCAGTGACTAAAACTAGTGATTATCTAGTAGTTCTGTTTGTGGCATTCTTTATTGTGAACCATGTATCGGCTGTCTTTGGCTTAATTTGCACGTTCTCTTGCACCATCTTTGAGCTTTTTGTGGTCAAATATCTAACACATCTGCGATTTCCATTCCATTCGTCGCTGAGTCTTCCCTGCAACTTCTGGCATTTGTAAAACTGTGTGTTCCACAGTCACGATTTCTCTACGGTCGCACAAGCTGTTGTCATTTAATGTAAGTATTCTGGGCAAGGTCATTCGGTTAAGAAATATACAGTCCTTTTTGATTTTCCCTGCTTCCTCCTTTCTTAATCAGTACATGACAGCTCTTTTATTTATTTTTAGATGCAAGCGTACGATTCGTGCGACGATTGTTTTGTCAGTATGGTACGTTCGGACACAGGTCAGCGCTGTGTCATGCTTGCTGTTTTGTGCGTAAGTGATGTTGCCCTTTCACAACAAAGTTTGGTTTTCATCAAAACTACAAATTGAGATATCTGGTGATGTTTTTTGTTTTGTTTCCATCCCCTAACCTAAGAATGGGGTCACGTTGTAATTTGCCCTTCATTAAGGCATAGATGGTTTTCTCGGGAGACATTGTCAGCTTGAGTGGTTTTTCTCTCGATTTCTAGTCTGGAGTCTCAATGATTAGCAAGAAATAGTTCACACAGGCGATCGTTGTCGTTATCTCTTAGCAGTCATCCAAGAGTTCCGACAGCTCAGAATATGGAACTGCAAAAGCCTTGCGGATACGCTTTCGGTAACCTCTTTCTCCCCATGGATTTGACAGTAGATTCTGAAACCAGTGCTTTGGATATTATACGTTCATACTGATTTCTAAATAAACATCTCTACTCTGCACATGAGCAACTTTTCAGCAAAAAAATAGTAGTCTCCTGATTCTCAAGGTAATGGTCTACACAACCTATTAGTGAAATTCCAATAACCATAAAAGAGTTGAAAAATGCATAATGTGCCTCTTAGTCTTGTTAGACTGAATCTACATTTCTATTAAAGTTTGCCCAAAGAGTATTTATTTGGAATTGTTTCGAATTCAACCAAGGACTTAGTTTTGTTAACTTTTATTTGATAGCTTAAAACTCATTTCAAGGTCAGCACAATTTGTGATAATCAAACAACTATAGCATGAGCTAAATTTGTAAATCTTAGTTTTACAGGTACAGGACGTTTGACTAAAGTTAATAGGTTTTTATTGTCGTACCTATTTTAATTTAATACACTTTGAAGATTATTTTGTGCTTGAGGTGTGCTTCAGTGTTTAAATAACTAATAAAACCTAAACTATAAGTTAGAAGTTAGAAAAGGTTAGTTTAGAGGATGAGACATTTCCTTACTTTAATGGTTTTACAATTCTAGTGTTGTTTGTATTTCGAATTCTTTAAACAGTGGTTTATTGTCAAGAAGAAAGTTACTGTTGATGATGTTTATCATTTCAGTGATGTTTATCACTCTGGGATAAACATCATTAAAGGTTCAGAAATTTATCTACGCGGAGAATCTTCATAGTTGTTTCTTTTCCAATACATTTATTGACACGGATAATGTCTTAGAAAAACTCCAGTAGTCTGTTAAAAGATACGTGGCAAATAATATGCAAATAAGAAGGGTTTGCTACTACAATTTCACGACAGAGTAAGCCTAAGTTTATTTCTCTGAAGATCATATTTAAGAGATACATACATACATGCTTGATATTGTTTCGGATAGCAGTACAGTCTTCAAAGTTGCCAAATATTCATTTCTTTTGTTTCTGTCTCATTATCACCAGGTTTCCCAAAAGTAAAATTCAACACAACATTTTAATACCTGATTGAGTTTTGTAATCTTTTCATCCTTTTTGTCTGTATCGTTCGTTCATACTGTTTAAGAACCTCAGTAATATTCTTTTTTAAGTTTTTTTGGTCTACATAAATTTTTTGCTAGTCTGGAAGATAGTCTCAGTTTTTCATTAGACAATTTACTTTTACGTATATATTTTTAGATACAAAAACATTTTTCTTTTATTAAATTCTTAAAATAATGAAAATTAGGAACTTTAGATCTTGTTTTATTCTTGTATTAGCTTTTCTCTTGTAGGTATAATATTGAAAGGTGAATTTGATAAAAATAAAAAAACTGAACTTCAGGGAATTTTCTTTTTTAGAACTTCTACAAATATTTGTGTATAATCTGATCAGACATCAGAAAAGTAGATTTTTTTTGTAATGAGATGTTTTCAATTTTATTCAAGTTTTCCAAGTGAATGACATTTACACAAACTTTCAAAGTTACTTTTTTTTAAGAAAGAAAGTGAGAAGAAAAAAATTAAAATGCTCTTCATCTTTAACTTTATGTTCTTAATCGAAAAACTTTTTTGTTTTGAAATTGCTTTTATAGTTAGAAAAAATATAATTAAGAATTACATAATACTTTTAAGGTTCTACCTTTTTTTTTTCATTTTGTGATGGGAACCGACATGTGGATTATATGTATGGAGGGTTCGGATAAATCCAAACGAAAATTTATTACTTGTTATAAGAATGGAAAATCATTGAAAATGTTGCACATTAATTTGGTGCATAAAACTCGTTGCTGATTGTATTTTAAATTGAAATGTGAGATCATCCATTAATTCTAAGTATGCAATAAACCCATAAAAAAGGTAAAGAATGTCCTTAAAAGACTCTTAGGTCTATATGCAGAGTGCTTGTTATAAAATCAACGGTAAGGAAAAAGGAGTACCTACATGCAGTTTGAATCAGCGTTTGCTAAAGTCTAATGCTCCATAGAGTCTATTTTGAGAAACATTTAAATAAGATGAGACAGCTACATTAGACAGTTAATAATAATCTAAGGCAAGAATTCAAGATTCTTCCCTTTTGTAACCCCCTAATTGCAGAATACATTTTAATGAAATAAAGAGAAGTAAAACCCTAGATTCAAACCAAATCTGACACTACCGGAAAACACTTACATGAAAAACCCGATTCGTTTAAACAACTCGCCGGCATAACGGACCCAATCTCTGTAAAAGTACTATCACCCTGAAGCACAAATCAGTTACTCAAAAAATGTATTCTTAACTCTTTTTTTAACTTTAGACACACATTTTAACATGTTTATCGATTCTTAACTCAGTCGAATAAGGCTGTGACTCCATCTTGTTTACAACATGTCATAGTGGGGCAGAATCGGGTAGTACCCGGTTTAATACTGACCAAGTGAGTGTACACGCTTTTTCTAAACCTTATAGTTTTTTTTCAGATATGCCACGAAACTACAAGTGGAAGACAAACAGGCAGAGCTGGTTAACAGACTGCATGACGAGGGCACTTTAAGAAGTGTTAGAAGGGAGGATGGGTTACAAGAAAGCTGCGCTAACCTTAAATATCCCACAGTCTACATTAGAAAATAGAGTTAAGAAGGTTCGTCAACGTGGCCAGTTCCAGCATCGGCAGCAGAAAAATCTCTTGGGAGGTTTAAGACAGTTTTCACAGAAGCCCAAGAAACTGAGCTAGTTAACCATATTCTGTTTCCAGAAGAGAGACTCTTGGGACTTACCTTGCATGACCTAAGGGGACTTGCATTTGAACTAGCCGAACGAAACAATCTCCCGAACAATTTTAACAATACAACACAGATTACTGGAAAGGACTATCTGTATGAATTTTTAAATAGGTATCGCAACATATCATTAAAAGATCCAGAAAAAACATCCATTGCTCAAGCTAAGGCATTTAATCGCACAGCTGTTAGCAAGTTCTATGATTTGTTGAATTCCATATATGAAAAGCATAATCTTTCCCCAAACGACATATATAACGTTGGCGAGACTGGGGTTTTAACAGTGCCTAACAAACAGTCAAAGCTATTAACTCTCCGAGGAAAAAAACAAGTGGGCTGCTTGTCCTTGGCTGAAAGAGGAGTTCTTGTTACTGCTGAAGCCTGCATGAATGCAGCTGGGAATTTCATGCCTCCAATGTTTGTTTTTCCACGTAAACGCAAAAATTCTTTATTGATGGATGATGCTCCTCCGGGATCATTTGCCTACTATCATGAAAGTGGATGGATCAACGCTGAATCCTTTCTTTATTGGTTCAGACGCTTCATTCAGTATGCTAATCCACCACCGCAAAAACCTGTCCTTTTGATCTTAAATGGACATAGATCCCACTCCAAAAGCATGGCACTAATTGATCTTGCGCGTAAAAACAATGTTACCTCTTGTGCTTTCTTACTCATACCACCCACCGCCTCCAGCCTTTAGATGTTTCATTTATGGCGCCACTCAGTGCTTACTGTGAACAAGAGGTTATAAAATGACTGGTTGCACACCCTGGTCGTACTGTGACCATTTACCAAATTGAAAAACTCTTTACTGCTGCATTTACAAAAGCAGCTGCTGTCATGCAAACAGCTATCGCAGGTTTAAAAAAAACGGGAATATACCCGTTTAATCGCGATGTATTTCCAGAGCACTTGTTTACTCCCTCTGAAACCACAGAGAGGCCCCAAATGGCTGAGCTTCTTCAGGCACCTAAGGATTTAGAACCTCAACCATCAACATCCTCTTGTGGTTCCTCGTTTTCCATTTCCCCTATGATGCTGATGCCTCCTCCCCAAGAAGAACAAAGGGTCAGGTCAAAGAATAATCGAACAAAAGGAAAAACCGTTATTCTCACTTCTCCATATAATTGGAAAAAGAAGAACAGGAGAGACAGGAAAGGAAAGCCCCTAAACGAAGATTGTTCAATCCGACTCAAGACAAAAAGGGTTCAAAAGCGAAGATAGAAAAGAAGAAGGAGAAAACAGCAAATGAAACCATAACTAGTAAAGAAGACAAGAAAGTGATGCAAGAATCAACTTCAGCTGAAGAAGACCACGAGGCCTGCATGTTTTGCAAGGAACTGTATTCACAATCACGTGCAAGAGAGGGGTGGATCCAGTGTTCTATGTGTCGGCTGTGGGCTCACGAGGCTTGTTCTAATGATGACGAAGAAGATGATACTTTCGTATGTGATTTTTGTTCATAAACTACAAATGTATTTCATAAATTGTAATTATACGCTTTGAAATTTTAAATTTTTGCACTTATTTTAATAGGTTTCCGATTTTACCCCACCCACGGAGAAAACCGGGTATTTGCACTTTTTTCAAATAAATTCCATTAACCCAGAAAAAAGAACATTTTAAACCTAAATAACTATATTTTCTGTTAAAGGAATAACTAGTGAAGCAAAAAATAGTGTTTGTAGACATTATTAGTGAATCACCATAAAACTCTAAACTTTAAAGATATGCTGCCTGGTTTTACCCCACTTTCCCTTATGCCTAAATATGAAATCGAATATATTTACTACAACATAACAGAAACCATGTTACGTATTGTTGTTATTAAATGAGCTTACAAGAAATGTAAACAAAGAAAAGACATAAAAGAGCATTAATAAAGGATCAATGAATAAGCAAAATATAAACAGAAGTACTTGTAACAGTAACAAATTGATTTGAAAGTTAATGGGTCATAGAAAAGGTCAGTATACACACTAGATAGTAAAAGATTTGGAAAAAGGGCAAGATTGTTATTTTATTAAAACTACTCACTTTAAATTTTACGATATCTGTAGGCAGTATCTAAAAAAATTTTAAATGATACGTTTCGGTATGGAAGACGTTTAGCAATTAGAAAAGAACAAAATTGCAAAAATTAGAAACTTTTGTTGTACAGTACAGTAAATTTTGCAAATATTGTTATTGTATTCGTATTTATTTTGATACAACATTATCTCATATAAACGAATATTTGTTTTCCCGACTGATTGTCTTACCTACTTTTCACATACAGTGACGTTAATTGGCTAACAAACGTTAATCTTTATATATAAATTACGTTAATATCAAGATGTGTTTATTTTATTAACACACGTCGTCACATAAAGGTAATAATTACTTTAATGTATGACAACAGAAATTTCCATAAAAAATAAACTAATGTAGGTAAATATCTGTTATTATGTAAAATAACATTAGATAGATAAATTTAGCCTGAACACTGCCAATAGCCGGTATTCGAGAAGCTGGATTTAGTACGCAGGTAAGATAAATTTGGTAACAACTAGTGTTTGTTAATAGTTATACGGGCATTGAATAAATTAACCAGAAGCTAAAGCGGTTTAATGACGGAGAGAATAAGTGTGAGATTAATTCATGATGAGTTTGCCAGACCAGCAACACTGGGAAAGTCCGTCTTAGCTTTTGTAAGGTTTTTACTGATTTGACATTCCACAAATTTAGTGCTTCTGTGTTTTTTATTTGATTATTAGCTTTTTTTTGATCCACGTAAGAATACTCTAGTGTTCTGATGTTCTGTAAAAACACATGAAAATGCAGTCACAATTGTCATATTATGCAAAAAATATTTACTTTTCGGCGTAAACTTAAAAAGCATTCACGTTTCTCTCTAATATGGTATAAAAGTCCAATCTCCAAGTAAACACAGATCATTTTAATTTTAAAATGCAATCCTTGATCCAGTCCTGGGCTAGTTAATTTTTTAATAAATGCAATAAATTGTAAAAACGAAAGTACAAATCATCGTTCATTTTTTCCCGATATAGCATTCTCTCTGTATGTATTATTTATACCATGCAAAGCGCTTTACACTATCCAGGCCAATAACCAATCATGATTAAATATAATAAAGTTACTCTCAACATGGTGGGATAGCATTTAAGGTAAAAAAATATCTGAGTAAGAAAATTATCTAGGTACTCTGTACTTTTTTTGGGCACCGAACACTGTGCAACAGAGTAAGGAAGTAAAACGCTAGGTGCAGAAAAGCAGTTATGTTTTGTAAGAATATTCTTCCCAACCATGACTAATTTAACAGACACAAACTCGTGAACACAATACTAATGAAAAGATGCCTCTCGCAGTGATAAAATCTTTCTTTGCATCCTTGCATCCGAAATGCTCGAATGTTTGGGCAATAATAATATCATCCGTTCGACGATGACACACCTAAACGACACAAATGATAAAAATTATTACAGCAACAATTACTATACAACCTAACAACCAGGACTTCACACCCGAAGTGTACTACAAGATTTTTTGCACAAGCACCACTTGGCAATGGTAATAAAAATAAAAGAAAATAAATTCAAGAACACCTTCCGCGGGTGCTACTCAAAAACAATATAAAGCAAAAACAGCAGTTTTTTTTTTCATTAAACATAACTACTATATTGAGCAACTATATTGAGCAACTATATTGAAAATCTAAAACATCAGACTTAACCCAGGTTTGGATGTTAGAGAGAAAACGTCTCTTTCACAGAGGAATTTACGACTTCCACAGTGAACCAAACATTACATTCTTGCTACAGGCACAAGAATACACGTGCATACATGAAACTAGAAAAGATTGAACCAATGCAACAAAAAACGTGATAAAAAGAGAAACTTGATTGATGACGGAAAAAAAATACCAAGGAGTAGAAGGCTCTTAAATAAACTACAAATTGTGAATTCTGACGAATTTTCTGATGGCATAAAATTGGAATAACATAAGACAACAAGCACAAATACCAGTCTGAAAAAACAGTCCTAAACGAAGTAATACACTAAATTTTTGGCTATCGACTAATAACTGAATTGAATAAACTCTAGTTGTGCTTAGGTATGCTACTAAGTTCTGCACATGGAAAAATACATGTACCATCTTTCGGACCTAGAGAGTGCAGTTTAGTAGAAATTATTTAAACCTTTTCGAATATTTATTTATAGCATTTATTACATAGAACACATGGAAGAATTGCATAATTTAATTTTAATTATCCCGATGCAATTTTGAATTAACACTTTCATCAGACGCCGCACAGTAGTCTCATTGACTTCACCAATTACTTCTACTATTTCTTCTTAAATTGTGTGATGTCTTGGCTGTCCCACGTACCTTCAATAGTTTCCGTTTCATGGTTGCACAATATTTTTCTATTGGCCTCAGCTCAGGGCAGTTGGAAGGGTTGAACCTCTTCGGGACAAAATTCAAGTTGCTGTCGTTTGTTTATTCAACTGTGTTCACCGCTGTAGTGAGTTGAAGCAAAAGTCGGCCAAAACAGGTCCCTCAATTTCGCAAACTGGTTTTAGACATTTACCTTTATAAATACTTCGAGGCTTTTCATGATAACTAAACAAGTTATATATACAGATCTCCTGCCAGATAAGGCATTTTTTTGAAGATTTGGTAACTTGATTGTACTTTTTCTCCATAGGGAGAGAAATTCTAGATCAGGAGACTGAAAAGTCGGTCTTGACTTAGGTCTCGTCATTCTTCAAGGCACAATCAAAATTCCCGACAGAATCGATACAGCTTTCTAGTTTGAATCTTCGTCTTTTTTTTTGTTCAGCATTCCGCAGTTGAACCAACTTGACTTTATAGATTTGAAATCTCGATTGCTTCTTAAACTTCTGGACCAGTGACTGGTAGCAGTTTAGCTTTTTGACCACGTCTCGAACGGAGATGTTGAGATGTATAATAAATTGTGCCTTGATCTTTCCAGTTATGGAATTAACCAGTTTCCGCTGCTCTCTAAGCACTCAAACTTTCCTGAGACTTCTCAGGTTTTTGAAGATCACAACAAACTCGGATTTTTTCCATTTTGTGTACTATTTTGTCATGACGAAGTTATTTGATCATAATGTATACTTTGGTTACCCCCTCTACTGTTTCGGAAAAATTTATTTTGACAAATTGGCAAGTGCCAACCAAATTATTGCTCGGTGGTGTGCAGGTATACATTTGGGAACTGTAAGCAATGTTAAGTGCATAAATTCTTTAGTGTACAGTCTTTGTCCAAGCAGGTTCTCCTTATTATTAGACCCTAGGCCCGGGTCTGTCGGGCCTATTGGGAAAAAAGATCATTCACAAGGAATAGAGAAATTATAGTGGTTCAACAAATCCGGTACCTCCAACAACCTATTGCGCTGATATAAATAAAACGTGACTCTCTGGTATCTGCTACAATTATCGGGCAGTGGTTGTAATTTCTGATAATAACTCTATGGATGGTTATAGTACGTTATGCTGTTTCAAATATGTAGAGCAAACTTCCTTTTTCCTTTGGTATTTGATATGGCTATCCATTTTCATTTTGCCATGATAATTAACGGCAGCACTCCCAATTTGTATCCCAATGTGTACAAAGCTTAGTCATAATGGAAGTGATTTTAATACTGTTGGAGTTCAGAGATAATAATTAAATTTTATCGAATTCATTACGGTTATTTAAACTACAGTGCCTAATATCTTGCCTGGACTTGGTGTTAGTCTAGGGTTGCAAAGCGTTTTAGTTTTGTATTTTGTGCTTCAATCTGAAAAGATACAATTTATAGTCAAACATTTTTTAACTTGAAATCGCTTAGAAAGTACCACTAATCGCAAATAAGGACTTCCTTCGACTTGTGTTCAGGAGTGTATAATTGTATACATGCCTGAGCAACTAACGCCCCCGCGATCCCTGCGGTATCAAAACAATATCCAGCTCCAACCTGCAAAATCTCCAGCCTCCACTATCATCATCATTTTCATTATTAATTTCTGTTTTCCAAAGTGAGGTCGAGTAGAGCTATTTGTAACTCTTTTTCGGTCTGATGTAGTTGATCTTGTTGATTGGAAATCTGTATATCTCGTTTGGTGGGATGAGCGTGAAACTGAAGAATGAGCGCTGTGTTGAGTTAGGCAAAAGAGAGAGATATGCAACTCAGCGGGGGTCACCACAAACATCCTCGAAAATGGAATTGTAATCGGTTGGCTTTTTGGTTTTGGTCAACAAACGATGAAAAGCAAGAATGGCAAAAAGAAAAAAAAACCTGAGACTTTTCTAGATGGCAACACAATTCCCACGGAAACGCCCAGAGAATTTGAATTTAGAATCTGGGTTGCGATGAAGAGTTTACTTTTGTTATTGGCAGTGACTGAAATGAGGGTTTGGTGGGTGTAACCAAATTTCTGGACATATTTGAATTGATGAGAGAATTTATGTATATAGGAGTTGAATCGAGGATAGTTTGCGGTCGGGGGAGAGATTCAGCCGGCACTTACAATAGTTGAATTAAGTTTTATCTCAGTTATGGACTATGAAAAGTGAAAAAGCTACAACGTTTCAGAATCAGGCCATCTAGATTCCACACGATCACAGGTGTTTACGATACATTTTCCAAGACAACTAAATTAAATCAAATCAGATTTTGAAGTCAAAGAACATATCACTGACTATTAACTAGAGTCAAAATCAGTCGAGTTCGCAGAGAGATAGTAGGTTTCGGATTGAAAACTATTGAAACTCGTAGTACATGCGCATTACCTTGCTCCAAATAGGATATGATGCATCTCTACTCAATTTGACTCATGTCGCACAACAAGTCACAAATCAGTAGAAGAAGGTTGAAAAAGGCTCTAGTCCTGAATTAATACTTATAAAATAAGGTCAGCTAGAAGTTGGCAAAATTTTATTTTTGCTCTTTTTTATCTAAAAGTAATTTTGCTTTCTTCATAGTTCAATCAAAGTTTATGGTGTATATTTGTGAACGCCAACAAACAATTGAAAAGAATTGGTACCAACATAGAGCTGGTGCACAATTAAGTTTTCGAAAATTGGACATCAAGTAAGTCTGTCTTATGCATTGTTTGTTTAGTTAATCCGAAGGAAATTGTTTATCAAGCTTGGCTCAAGCACGGTGAAATCTCTTTTTATCTCTTTTTGCTAAATAGTAGATTTGGTTTTGTGACGGAACGATCAGTTTTAAAATGAACATTTTGGAGAGTGCATAGCACGCAAAGATTATCTTTCTTGAGTTTTTCACATATTGTAAAAAAACTTCAGTGTTTCAGATTTCTAGTTTTGAAAAACTTCGATTTAAGGAAAGTCCAGAAATATGACAACTTTTCGTTAGAATACCACAAGATATGTCAGTTACGATAAACGAACCTAAGCACTACTAAATATTTTGTATCCTCTACCAAAAAATCCTGCAGCCGCCTTTGCGCTTTAATTGCTGTGTTTTAACTTTTTTCACTTTCTTATTCAAAAACTAATGTTTCTTCAAAATGGAAATATAAAGTTGTCCCAACTTCCACTTCTACCGCTTCAGGAATTGGTTGAGAACTATAAGAAATGTAGAAACACAGAAGCTATTTTAGGAAAGCTTGAAAGCAAAATTAAGGCGAAAGACAATAATTCAAATCATGGGAATGCAGTTCCAGTATTCTACTAATTTATTAAGGAAAACCAGGATAGATCACATCGAAGTTAAATCATCTCAGCTCACACAAAACCACTAGATTGTGAACGTATTGCCCCACGCCACTGCTTTCTGAATATTACCTAGAATAATTTTCAGATTTGTGGTAGATTTTTATAGATCTCGCATTTGAGCAATAAAAGATATTTCCAACACTGAAGGTGTTATGTGATACTGCAAAATGACGCCGAAAAAGAAGAAATATACACATGGATTTGATTTTATAAGTCGATGCAATTCAAAGATGTTTCTATATAAGATTTAAACTTTCATTTTGCCTTTTATTATTAGTTCAGAGTGTTTGTGTTTTAGACATGAGTTACAGATTTGAAAATTAGGTCGTTCCCTTCTGGAAGCTATAAATATTCTTTTATAGGTTATTAACCCTCCATAAAACATAAATTATTAAAATATCTAAATTTAAGGACTCCTTGAGACCTTATAAAAAATAATCGGCCAGTGCCACATACTGTTTATTACAGAAATTAATTGAAAAGTCAAGAAATTTTGGTTGCTATAAATATGAAGGTATTGGAAATCGCACCTTCGCAAACAACCTTTTCAATTCATTTATTAGATACACAAACAATTATTTTGTATTTCCTCATTTTTATTGGTTTTATAATAAACGACAATGTATTTAAAATATTCAAACGCTTTAGATTTATTTATGGCTTGTTACTACCATTAGTAGTGATTACCATACTGTTTTTATTAAAGGTACTTCTAGGTCAAATTGAGAGTTGAGCCCGGGTGAGAGCGAGAGTAGTTGAGTCAGGGTCAAGGTTAGATTTTCCGCCCCCGCCTTTCCACCCACTTCCAAGCGCCAACGCAATGTCACGGAAATCTTGAGACAAGTAGAACAACATAACATAAGGCAAATAATAAATAATCTCCGGTATTAAACGTGTATCAGATATTATTACACATAGGATATTATAGAACTAATTCCTAATTGTTACGTTTCTAAGCTACGATGGAACGCGTTTAAGGAACAGGTTTTGTTAATTTCGTAATCGAGTTTCATTTCTTTTTAAACCTTTTGCTTTGCTTACCAATGTGTCGGTGCGCGGGACATGTGTACAGGTGTAGCCGTAAACTTAGGAATGCATATTAACAGCACTCGTAACACTGGTGTATATTGGTATTAAAATGTATTAGACGTCATAATGGTTTAAGCTCAGTTTGTGCAAGTAACAACGACCTATGTGGGCAGCTATGACCTACGATGTAGGTCGCGTACTTTAATCAAGGAGTAAGCAACATGCTTCAAACAAACAAAAACCTATTAGCTTGTTATTTCCTCTAACATTTAAAGCTTGTACGAAATTAGTCATGGAAAAGGTTTCACCATTGAAATTTGTCATTGTTATTGGTATTTAGAATACAATTAGTGGTGTCGTCGTATCGACTTATTCATTTAAAGAAAATTATTGCCGAACGAAAACTGTATTTATGTTGACCCACAATTTACAACTCTGTTGAAAAGATTGGGAAAAACAGAAAAAACAACTATGAGTAAGAGGGAATCCCAAAAACAACAAAAGAGCTTCAAACCTATACGAAGAATTTGGGATTTACCTTTAGTATGTCTAGCAAAAACATTGAATTTTGAGAAAAATTTCTTTGCTCATAAAACGCAAACATGAAGACAGGTTTCCTTATTGAATATTGGTTGCATTAATAAACTCTTGTTTGCAGTTCAGGAATGTTTATGTTATCTGATTTAAAATCATACCACACTGAAAATAAGCTTTGGTAAAAATTTGTTAGAAACAGTTTAACGTATTCATTAGATAACGATTACCTTCTCTTCTTGATCAAACTTCTCCATATTATTCTTTTGTTTGGAAGTTTCGTGGTGGATTATGTCAGTGGAGTATACAGGGTGTTTGGTTCACCGCCGTATATCCGAAAAGGGGTGGTAGAAGACATGATTTGGAACTTATCTAACCTAATATACTATTATACAAAGTATCATGGTTTTTGAGATATTGTCATTTTTCATAATTTCACCCAATGGACGTATTTCCCCATTTAAATGTGAACACCACACTATTGGAAACTTTTAATTTGAAGGTAATGATAATTTTATAATCTTTCATAACTACTCTATCGATTTTAGTCATTTCCATCCCCTCGTACAACTGATTAAACAAATTAGACCTAGAGAAAGTTAAAAAAATTATGACTCATATTATCGGCCCGTTTCTCCCTATCCATCTATTGAGAAGGTTGGCATTTAAAAAGCCTCTTACGGTTATCCGATAGTAGGCAGGGCATTCATCGTTTCGAAAAATCATTTGTCGGATCCTATCTAGTGGCACTTCATCCAAAATATCGTCCAAATTGTTCTGTAAAAACTTTTTAAATGCCAACTTTCCCCAAAGATGGATAGGGCGAAACGGGCCGATAATATGACCTGATCGGTGATCGTATTTGCCAACCTCGGGTTATTATGTCTGGGGACCATCACTATTTAATACTCGAATCAAACAAGTGTAATTCAATGTAGATTCAATGCACCCTAATAGTCCAATTCAACGATTGCAATAAAACGTGGAGTTCAACGCAAACTGATATGAACCTGTAACACGCAAAAATCACAAAATTAACGGTTGAAAATGCAAAAGTCAACACCACCAATGGTTATGAAGCCAAACCTACAACTAATAACGTGTAATCAAGTGTTTGCTTTTGTGTGGCCAAACAGTTCCTTTGTATTCAAGTCGCCTGTTATTCCTAAGAATCTATAGGTGGTTAAAAGTATGATATGTCATTTTAAAGGGCAAAGAACAAGGATGTTTTTAAAAATGTTTGAACATAATTACCCATTGGATTTTTCTCTTTTAGAACCTTATGAAGTAAAAGTTAAATTTTAGAATCATAATTTCTTTAACTTTCTCCGGGTCTAATTTGTTTAATCAGTTGTAGGAGGGGATGAAAATGACTAAAATCGATAGAGTAGTTATGAAAGATTATAAAATTATCATTATCTTCAAATTAAAAGTTTCCAATAGTGTGGTGTTCACATTTAAATGTGGAAATACGTCCAATTGGGTCAAATTATGAAAAATAACCATATCTCAAAAACCGTGACCTTTTGTATAATAGTATATTAGGTTAGATAAGTTCCAGATCATATCTTCTACCACACCTTTTCGGATATACGGCGGTGAACCAAACATCCTGTATACAATACCAAAACATTACTGTAAATCTGATATGCGCTTTAAGATGTATCCAAAACAAAAAGCCCTCAATCTTCTACTAGTGAACGTTTTACTTTCAATATTATGTCTTCAAGCTAATCTTCAATAAAACAGTTAAATCAGTTCTTCTGTTTTATTTTTTAAAATAGTCTAAGTTCCATTGAAAATCCATTTGATCCTTTTATGGGAAGTACAGCTTCTCGCAAAAAACGTACAGCAAAACCATGTAGCGTACCGTTTAAGAGCCCACTTGAGCCTTGAACAGTTTTAGATACTTAAAGCTCATTTATAAAGTTAAAAACTTTACAGCATTCAAGCACAACTAATTTGAAATACCTTTTTGTTGTTGATATTAGATAAATTTGAATTTTGACGAGTTAGGTCTATCCAAATGAATTTAGAATCCTGAAGAGATCAACTGCAAACCAGGCAACGATTTTGATCCTCTTGGGCTTTGAATAGGACTGCAACAGAATATTCGAAACTATAATCATGTTCACTGTAGTCCGGAGAAAGCTTTAAAATCTGATTCCATTTGGTTAACTATTACGGTACAAATTTCTCAAGGTCATTTCCAAGCGTCGTTTTGACAAAACTCAATTTTTGCAGGTTACTATACTACTACGTTATTTGTACACATACTATTTTGACCAAATACCATATGGTAGAGCATCTGTTGAAAATATTACCATAGATTTTTAAAGGAAAAAAAGATTCAAAACCTTAAATGGTTTGGTTGACCCTGCAAGAAAATCAACAGATGTCTAGGACCAAAACTGCAATGTTTGAGAATCTTCATTTTTTTTTATTGAACTAGAAGCTACTTACAGAATGAAATTGACTTAAAAAAATGAAAATCGATCATAAAATTTCTGCTCAAAATGTGACCAAAACCGTTGAGAATTTTATGAAAAAAATAAGCATCACAAAGCGTTAGAATATTTCAAGAACATTATGGAACATGGAAGAGTTTAGCTTGTTGTGGAATGAATGGAGCACTGGCAAAATCTTTTGGCAAGTGGTATCTAATATTCTGATTTGTTTTTCCACATCAGTTTTCGGTAGTAGATACTTTATATACTACTATCATAAAATAAAACTGTTGTTAATGTTCAATTGAGTTACTGTTGTAAATGGTAGTACATTACCTTGCGCTTCTTTGGGGAGTGTGTCGGTAGTTTTTGAAAAAGTAGATCGTTCACGTACAGGTTTGAGGAGAGTCTGCTATAATGTTTCTGATGGATAAGTGAAGTCTGCAAAGCTCGATGAAGAAATTACGACATGATAGAATAATATTATCTCATTCTGTGATCTGCTCAAAGACTCGGAGTAATGTAGGACTATGTAGAAGATAAATGACGGAACGTTAGTGTTTCATTGATAATATTCACTAGCACCGCAATGGCCTTCCGTGGTAGGACTTTTGGTACTGCATTTTTAATTTTATCAGGTTCATATTCCTACCTATCTATTAAATCGTTTTGGTAAGAGCACAATATTTTGGTATCTAGTAGTGAGGGAAAAGCTACAGAGATTGCTGCTCCTCAAACGAGAAACATTTTCTAATGTGTGTTACTCTGAACGTTTTAGTGTTTCTAATTTTGCTTCTTGAGTAGCTTCGATATTTGTGACTGGTTTGGATCTGTTCGTTGCTGTTGTTGTTTTCTTGTTTGATTTTATAGGAGCGGATTAGGTTTTTGCTTTTGGATTGCACAACAGCTGTTGATAGACGTAACATTTGGAGGAGAAACATAAAAGACTGGACAAGGCAATGTGATTGTTCGCTCCTCGTGTGGTATATACAGGGCATTTTAAAAATGATTGCAAATGTTTGGCAGATGCATTTCTAGACAAAAATCAAGCCCTGTTTGTCATATAACTTTTTTCGGTAAAATGCACTGTATTTTCTAGTAAAGTTGGGTTTTCAAAAACCAGTCAAATTAAACGGCTTGTGGTAAGGTCATACGTTATCTCAAAAACAGAAACTAGACAAAGATTAGGTCTGCTTTGCCATATAACTGTTTTCCCTAAAGTACAACATCTTTGAAACACAGAATGTCAAAATCTTAAATTAAACTTTGGTACCCTGTATCTCGGGAATGGCGCACTTTGCTCAGATTTCTGAAATAAAAAACTATTAAAGTATTAATAGTGCTGATATATACAATTTTTTTAATGTTTTCAATCGCCAAATAAAACAAACAGTAATGTTATCTAAATTAAACAAGAATTATCCTAAAATACCAGGCTGAAAAGCAAAAAAGCCCTGAAGAGCCAACGTGAAATTTTCTTAATTGGAAATTTCCAGATGATAAGTGGAGATATCCAACTGATAACTGGATAGTTCACAATGACAACTGAAAATCTCCAGATAACAAATGAAAATCTTTAGGTGATAGGTGGAAATGAGTAATGACTATCCTGAAGGATCAATATAGAATTTTCTTACCTGGAAATCTCCAACTGATAACTAGATGGTATTTCCATCTGACAACGGGAGATCTCCAGATGACAAGTGAGAATTTCCAGATGATAACTGGAAATTTTCAAATGAGAAATTTCCAGTTTTCATTTGGAAATTATCGGTTTTCATCTGGAAATATCCAGTTAAAAAGAATTTTTCATTGGCCCTTCAGGGCTTTCGTAAATAAGGTCGTAACATTGCGCATTACTTGTAGGTGAGACGACCTCTACGATGATTTATAATACAAATTCGCAGTAGGTACAGCATATTCAAGGAAAAATGGGTATTGACCAATAAACCAAGCATGCTAAAAATTCTGTCCAAGAATGAATCAGAAGGGATATCCTGATAAATAGAAACAAAACCAAAAAAAGCACTACACACATTTTAGGCACTAAAAACGTTTTTTTTTTTCAAGCATCAGACATCCACAAGTTGGCTCAGATTGGTTGCCACTAAGATAATTTTCTTATTTTGAATAAATCATCCTCCTTAATAGCAATTATTGTACGTGTATGGACGTATGTACCTTGCGATATTGCATACACGGTATGAGTTGGTCTAGATATAAAATCTTTGGCTTACTAATCATAACTTTTATGTTTGAAGTTTTAATTTACTTCCAGTGTGTTCGTCTCCTTTCAAGTAATTTTGAGTAAAGAAATTGTTAAATATTTCATTTCTTACTGAATTGGAGGGTTTTTATTTCTTGTTATTTATCAATTTTTTTAAATATAAAATAGACATACACAATCCAATCTACTTCTCTTGACGTCATTGGTGAATATAACAATAATATTTGATATAAGTAAATAATAAGTTTTTTATCATTTCTTAATATCATTTTTCCATTGTTTCACATTTTCAAGTCTCGGGTGTAAACATTCTTGAAGTTGTCTACACAGTTTCATCTGTCTTGACTTTTCATGACACAAATCACAATATCCGTGCAAACAAAAATGAAACCGAATGAATACTGTCGATAAACTAAAAATATTTTATTACAAGCTAGACTGCAATATTAGGTCCTGAAGCTAAATCTTTTAATTCTGTCAAGCTTTAACGGTCTGGCAACCAGGAAATTAATTAATTAAAAATTATTCTATCCAGCACTAATAGTTTATGGTTTATAAATGTATCATTCCAAAATATTATTAGAACTGTTGACGTAGGTTTATGTAAAATTATTATAATCAGTTTCTATGCACACGTGAGTCAGAAAGGCAATGCATAAAATGTTATTTTCATGGATGTATGTTGTGTCATTTATACAGAATAATATTGGGTAATTACAGATAAATTAAATGCTTCATGAAGATATTTTTATATGAAACAGGCTATATCGAATCAAAATCGTTGCCTTCTTCGCGGATAGAAACTTGAAAATCGACTGATTGATGCATCAGGAAGAAAGGTACACATGACAAACACACTGAGACAAACTCATGGATTACAGTCCAAAAAATAAGAACAGCTCTGTAATGTTCATAGTTAGTTTCCTAAACGTCTGGTTTCTCAATTCTGGCCGCCTGAAATACAATTTTTAGTTAGCATGAAAAGATCTACAATATATCGTGGAATGAACAAATTTACAGCCAAAGACCAATTTCCATCAATTTTTGTTAAGTTAAGGGCTTCGTGCTGTTCTTGGATAGTTCTTAACACTGAGTTTTCAGTATAACACACAAGGAAAAAGACAAATTGTTTTAGAAAAACGTATTTGCAAGCAGGGGGTGATTTAGACTTCAATAGGTAGTGACTACATGCTATAGAAGACAAGTCCAATAAATACGAACGTG
This sequence comes from Ignelater luminosus, assembly GCA_011009095.1. Lineage (NCBI taxonomy): Eukaryota > Metazoa > Arthropoda > Insecta > Coleoptera > Elateridae > Ignelater > Ignelater luminosus. The sequence continues at coordinate 91,470 of VTPC01000924.1, forward strand.
TCTAAAAGTCTTGAAAAAATACATATCTAAATAAGAACCGAGCGCATCTATTTGTCTCTAAGAAGGCTGATGATAAGTATGGAATACGTAGTAGAAACTGTGCTCCAGATATTCATATTTACTAATGAAGTAAAGTTAAATAGAGTAGCCAGTGGCTAGATTTCGCCAGGAGGCTACAGATATAAGAATACATTCTAATAGTTTATATTTTTCTTTTTTTCAATAAAGACGATTATTATTATTATTATTATTATTATTATTATTATTATTATTATATAAGTAAGTAAAAAGGATTTTAAACATTTGTGACGCAGAACCCGAATCTGACGATTCAATAGTGCAGAGTATCATGAAGTGGTTTCAAAAAGTTCCTGCAATTGGTCTATTAATTGGTCTATTATACTTACACAGAAATAAATAATCCTACTCTATTTATTTACATCAACCTTTTCTTTAAAGTAATTTCTCTGTGCAATGATACACATTTGCTATCACATCACAGGTAAGGAAGTCAGTGCAAAAGTGTTAATAACACTAAAAGAGTTATCACGAATGGTTTCCCAAAAACTTTAGCAACGTTGACAAAAGCATGTCACTCTCTGATGGAACTGCACTGAGAAAAACGAATAAGTAGCCGAAATACCTATTTATGTATAATCAACCAATTCCGTAAAGTTTGTGAAGTTACTCTTCTACTTGCTTAGTATTCAAAAAAAACTATTTTGATATTTTATGGATAACGGCCAAATATTGCAAATATTTCTGTGTTATTCGAAGAAAAACCGATGAAATTCATAAAATGAAAAATTTATTGCATTTTTATATTTATTTGATTTGTTAGTAACTCAAAAGCGAGAACTACCTGTGCCTAACAGAATGTGAAATATTTTCAACGATGACTTCATTAAACATGCATCTGTTGTTATAACACCTATGCGTCCTGTTGACTTTATCATCGTAGGTGGTAATTTACTGGAGTTTTTAAGAATTTTTTATGAACTACACAAACAGGTTGAACTAACTATTCATAATTCTTGAGGGTGAATAATAAACCCGAGCCATATCTAAGAATAGGAAAATTACAACTTAAGATGCTTTATTTGAATTATAGTGCATTACGGACAATTAGAGCAGTGAAAGATAAGATAAGAAAGAGGAACGCAGATTATCAAAGAGTAACTTTCATTCCTATTTTGTACACAAAAGAAAATTTAGTAGCAAAGTTGATATAACTGATACTACTATTATTGCTCACATTCATGTTTTTAAAACTTCAAGGTAGGTACTATAATACATAATGACTTCATTATTTGTCTTCTCTGATTAGAACTTGCTTAAATAATGCAACAGCACTGAAATTAATAAAATAATCTTTATAATTAATTACCTTGTAGGAAGCTAGACGTAAACAGAGATAAACCACAATGAATATAATATCTTGAGAGGTAAGTTTTTTGATGCGCAAATAAATGTATGAGAAAAGCTTTGTGGCTGGGTATTTGTGGCAATTAGAGGTTATATCATCACCTATGTATATTTAAAATATTACTCACTTAGTTTGAGTTACCAGAGGTCCCTTTTAGATTTATTGGTCCAATTTAACCATCGAACTTCAACGTGCAGTTCACTACAGGGATTTGGCACAACTTTCACCAAGAGTCAAAACAGTGTTGTACACGTATTTTCTTGGATTGAATCATCAATTTCCTGTCGTTTTCTAAAATGCAAGATGAACAAAATCGAGATTTATGGGCATGAAATACAGTACTTGATAAATCAAGGCTCTTGTATTATTACTTGTGCTGAATCATTGAAACCCAGAGCCTCTATAATTTTGGAGATCAAGCCGCCCATTACTAATGCAAAGTTTTCAAATTTGTTATTTCCCTGAACGTCATTTCAAACACAGAAAATAGTAATTTGTATCCTTTCACAGTTCGTCTACTAAGCTGACAATGAAGAAACTCAGAAGGTAAATAGATCAAAAGACACACTAACTGTCATGTTTTGAATGATCATTTATGGTTATCATGATTATTTCACATTTACAAAAAAATGACTTAGTGTTTGTTGAAAGACCAGGAAACATTCAGCAACTAAAGAAGAGTACGGCCAAGCAAATTACCGCAAGATAACCCGACATAATTATTAATGGATACCTAATACAATTAAAAGAGCCAGTTTGTCTAGTGCAGAGACTTCTGACAATTTTTAATTCACCTTCAATTGTAGAATATTCCTTTACAATAATCCATTAAGCCATATTAGACAATTAAATTTCGAATCACACAAGTGATGACTGTATTAGTCGCAAATTTTGATAACTTTTTGCAATAAAAATCTACAATGAAACAAACGCACTTTTGCATAAAAGTTGTCCATCTCATGCAGAGCAGTTGTACTTTTGACCTGCTATAGAAATTAGAAACTGAATGCAAGAGGAAACTTTTCGCCATTGCATACAAGCAGACAAAGATAAACAATATTTTATAGAGATTTTGGTCAAAGTAGCTTGCTGAATAAATTAATAAATTCACATTTTCCCTGTTTAACTTATTCTTCCTCGGAAATCTATTAAAAGTTGCGATATCATAATTGTAACTTAAAGTCCATAATACGTAATAGTATCTCGGACATCTTGAGATTCTTCTAGGATTCCGTGTCTTCTGTATACGTTCACGGGTTTCTACAGAGCCCAGATTATAAACCCTTACAATGCCCAAAGACGTTATTACTAACTCCTCGAGTTTCTGTAGAACGTTCTGGTAGAAACCAAAGTATTACTTCAAGTTCTTGGAAATTCGTAGTTTGTTGTCGGATGTTGGGTTAGCATAAACGCAAAAGCGCCAATCTTAAAAGTAAGTAGTTGCACTACAGATACGTAGGAAGCTCCTGGATTCCAAACAAAGAATTATAATAATACTTAAGAATTTCATTTCTTAGTTCTGTAATTTTAAAAGTGAGAGAACTCTTGGAACTTTCAATTTTGTAGATAAGTTTTTTATCAGACGCAGCTTTGTGTATTAAAGGAAACATTACCTTTACTTGGGAAGAGACATACAACAATCTGCCAAACCCCAGACATTGGCGTCTCATCTCTGGGAAAAAAAGGCTTCTTGTCCCCATGAATCTTTAAGTCATATCTTCTACCAAGCATTCCATAATTTGAAAAAGTAAATTATATGAAGAAAACACATTTTATATGCAGATGTGCCCCTTCTCTAAAAATTGAGCGACGACCAAGACTCTAGCAATTATTCCAGTTCAACGTGTATGTTCCACATATGTGCAAATTGAAACTCTTAAACCCTTTAAAACCATAAAAGGCGATTACCCAAAAAATATTTCTTTTATTTTATGTTCTTGCATATGACCATATGCTTAACAATGTGCCGTTGCCGAAAATTTAAAATTAGGGCAATATTTCCAGCAATAATGCCGAGAAATTGAAATGCAGCGCAGCATTTGCATTTGTATCACTTTTAATGTTTAGTCTAATATTTAGTTTCAGATTTGCATAAAAGTATTTATTACAAAAGACAACGATAAACATAGAAAGATAGATTTTTAAAAATTGCAAATTTATTCAACATTCTTGGCAATATTTCCAGCAATATTCTCTATTACTTATTTGAAGAGTCAGTATTCGTTTGATTTTTGTCCATTACAGATCCAAGCTAAACTTTTCAGTTTTGTAGTTTTATAAAAACAGATAGTAACATAATGAAATGAGCACTGAACTGAAAGATATGACTGCAGACCCAGGACACAAACAACAAGTATTTTACGAATTACTGATATTGCTTTTAAAAGTGTCGCCTTTGCGTTTATGGAGATTGACGTTTGTTACTGGTCATCCAGGAATTTTTTGATGTCAGTGCTGCCACTTATTGACAGCTCGTGGACATAAGAATTATCATTAAGTCGTAAAGAAAAGGTGATCTCGTGCAGCAACCTGCAAGTCTGCATTTTCGTTATCAACGTTTCGTGGATGATTCGTTAAACGATAATGTTTTCTTTCCGGTAACATGCCAAAAATATTCCTTAATTTCGAGCAATATTCTTATTCTTAATATTCTTAGTATTTGGTAACATACAGGGTGGCCCACCGAAAACGAAACAGACTGAATAGTTCTCACGAAAATAGTTTTTCAAAAAAACGCAAAAAGAAAAGATTTGAGGGAAACATTTTTTGACGTACAATTCGAAACCTAAACTTCATCCCCCTAGGGGAGGCGTCAACCCCTCAAAAGTTTCTAATAGGAAGGGAATTCAAGTGGCACACCATTACAAAGGCCTTTCAATTCTCCATGCTGCGTTTGAATTTTTAAATTCGGTCGATTTGTTTGGAAGATGCAGGATGTGAAATCTAAAGCATAGAATAATAAAAATCTAAACAGAACACACGAGCTACCAACGACATGCAAATAAACATGAAGGTTGCAAGTATGTTTTAAAGTAGTAGCAAAATTTCAGAAAACAGGATCCGTGGTCAATAAAAAGAAATGCTAAGAATACCGTACGAAATGAAGGAGTGGAAGTAGCAGTTCTGGGTCATGTTGCTACCGATCCTAGATTGAGTAGAAGGCAATTGGCTGCTCTATCTGGTGTTAGTAGAACTAGTATTCAACGAATTTTAAAACACCACAAGTTTCACCCATACAAGATTCAGTTGCTGCAGGAAGTTAACGAAGAGCCGGTAACTTTTCGGAAATATTTTTAATGTGGGAAAATTGCAAAACGGCAATGTCATTGCATGCTGTACAATTCCCTGCTAATTTGTTGTAATAACATCACAAACTGAATGGCTTCTTACGGTCCACGGCCAGTTCTACCATCTAACCAACCAGAAAGACCTATCATTTGCGGTAGTTGTCTCGCAATTGGTTCAGCATTTCAGAACTCTAGCTCCAAAATCCCTTACGTGGCGTTTTGGAACCTCTCCATATTAAAACAAAAACAGATTTATTGTTTTATAGAAGACCATCACTGTGCCTGCTGATTATCCTATGGCAACATTTCTAGTAGATAACTCACCTAGAAAAATAAAATAGGGCCCCCGCGCACTAACGGCCAAATCTCGATGACCAGAAAAATCACAATATAGAGAACGCGACCAACTAAGAACGGCCATTGAGTATGTACAGTCATTTTAGAAAAAGCAACCAGTGTTCTACAAAGAATGGTATATCAAGAAGTGTAGTGTAATGTATGTAGTCAACTGCGCCCATCCATGAACTCCTACGTAAACAACCAGCCCTCATCGGTCGTTGCGTACCGTACACAAAGTAACATAATCTTCATGTAATTTGTTGGCCGCCACGACCATACCAAGCATCATTTCATCAACGTGGTCCAAAACCTTCATCTCTCCAACTACTTATCGTGCTTTCTTTACTCTTTTTTGCCATGCTTCACATGATGATGGTTTAATTCTTGCTTTGGTAGTCTGTAGTTTAGCAAGTTTCTAATTTTCCACCTTGAACAAAATTCACTTGCTTTATTGTTGATAATTCTGATAATTTTAGAACGCATTTGCAGTTATCTGGAAAAAAGTTTAACATTAACAAAAGCAATTACTATGAAGAGTTGTTGGAAAGTTGATTCATATTTTTGAATTCTTGCAATTTTGAACATAAGGTAGGGGCGGACAAGGCCAGGGTGAGGGTATGCTGTGTACCCCGGGCCTTGAGAACGTTATGGGTCTTTTAATCCCCAAAACATAAAGCAATCATTGTATCATAATGTAGGTAACATTCTTGGACCTTAGCATCTCTAGCAAATGCAAGCCAGTCCATCCCTGGCATACATTTTAATGCCAAGATGAGTCTCCCTAAGTTTAGTTTGAATACTATTCACGTTAACACAATTGCCACTCTGGAAAACACTCAAATTTGGTGGTTTAAAATGTATAAGATCTAGAATGCAAAAGTGTGCTACTAGAATCCAAGTTTTGTTGTATTCTAGTAAATGGATAACTTTACAGCTTCATCAAATTACGACTGCTCTAATTGTTGGGCTTTGTGTCCAGAATATTATCAGCTGTGAAAAACGAAAAGCTATATGGAAATAGACTTGGGGGTGGCACCGTAGCTGTGGTTACAGTTGAACGTCCTCCTGTATACGAAAATCTGAAAGAATCACTGGCATGGATGCTACATCATCAAAATAATAGTCTCGAACTATCAGACCCAAGATTCAAAAGCTCATTGATATGATGTACTGACGTATTTTGATAACCTTTAAGTAATTGCTTGTCTAAGCAAAGTCTAAGATTTAAGGGTCACCACCACTATTTTCTAATCCCGAAGTAATTATTTTGTTTTGTAATGGTGTTTAACATTTCTGGGTTATGGTTTCTATAATGCTTGTTTTATTACTATTTCACTGAACCCTGTATATAATGCATTCAATTTTTCTTTAGTTCATAAATAGAACATAGAATAGAACAAGAATAATAATAACAGGATTAAAATTAAAACTAATTGAAGTTATTTCCTATGTGGACTGTTTCAATTTTTTACACATTGATGCACGGAGAAATTTCTTAAACAAGAGAGGTTTTCGACCTTGATCTCAAGTTTTCACTTTTATAGGTTTTGCCGTTCTAAAAATAGCAATTCTCTATTACAAACCTTACCTTGTTAATAATTAAAGGTTTTAAATAGAAGCATTATATTTATATTTTTGAAATAAATGGAATCGAGAATTAAAATTCCTTCTTCTGAATAAAAATTTGTTTTTACATTTTTCAATTTGGCAACAGCATTTAATAGTTTACTCTTTTAATCTCTATAATAGAGTAGCATAAGTCTTTTCCAACAGTAAACATAATTATAGGTTTTTCCCATTCATGGAAAGGGGAACTAACGTAGTAGTAAACAAGTTACTATTTTATTTGTAAATAATGTGGCGTTGGAAGCATCATTTTGATGGATAGGGTTTAATAAGTGGTGTTTTGATTTGATCTCGGGAGTCGTGTAGTGTCCCATAATTTATGCCGAATGCCTGATTTCGGCGTGAAAACACAGAGCTATAAACGCGGCGCAAGCGACCGCGGCCTGAAATCGATAAGCTGTCCGCGCTGCCCCGGGTTCAGAAGCCGCTTTCAAGGACAAGGCCAAGCGAACGCGGCGCGGCGCAAGAGCGCGCTCACATTCGCGGCAGCATTCGCTCGCACCGCCAGAAAGAGGCTCTCTCACAGTCGCGACCAGTGATATTCACCCTACGGGGGAGTGCATGTGCCAGACAGACTGAAGGGCGACCAGGGTGCAGCGCAAGCGCGCACCCCTTCGTCTAACTGCATTTCAATTTCACTTTCATTCAACCCGCGAACGCATACTGCATCACAAGTCCCAACTGGAACAAAACATTTCGAAAAACATGAATACTCTTACTTTCCGGGTGTTATAAGTTTCACGTGGTGATTGCTACACCTGACAGGTGATATTAATTTGATAAAGTGCAATATAAACTTCAAGTGGCAATGCAAACAGCTGCAATTGTTTTTAAAACGGACATGTCTCCGATTAAGGAGTTTCGTGTACCTTCTGCATCCCTTGTTTCCTCGACGTCTTCGTCACCGGGCGCCACCACTACCATGCGGCCTCCACCACCACCGCCACCCCCAAAGCCAAAGACCGACAACAAGGTCGAAAGAGTCCACGAAGAACCCTCTAGCTCAATCCCCGATCTCGGTGAGTTGCTTTTTCTCTTCCTTTTACAATCGTTTCCATTACCGATTTTAACACGTGACAGTATTTTGTAAACAAACGTCAAAGCGGCCCATAAAAGACTACCGGACCACATGTGCTCTGCCAAAAATGGGTCACCTAATATAGCAATCTGTTTTTCTCGTTGTAATTGTCAACTCGTCACCTCCTCCTCCATGTGTATGTGTGTACATTTTCATTCATTCCCAACTGTTTTAAAATTCAATTGACCCTGCATTTACGTACACTACTAATTGGTGATTAAATTAAACGAGTGGTATAATAGTAAATGAGAACAGATTTTAATTATTTTAGAAATAAATTATACGTCCTTTCACTTAATGCAATTTGGATCATTTTTCTAATTATGAAATATCATTGAAATCATAAAAATATTTAAACTTAAAATATATCAAAAGAGAATCTTCCAATTTGCATAAAAGTATTTAGGCAGAGAGAGTTTATAATCGTTTTCTGTGTCACTACCCCTTTGATACTCTAACTGCCCCGTTGCCATGGTAACTTTCGCTACAACTCACCAAGAAATGCCAAACTTTAGTTGTGGTAGGTTACGGAATGAGGACCTTGAACCTTTAATTTTTTTCTTGCTATTTCCATTTAAATTATATGTTGTAAATCTAGAGTCGTGTTATTTTCAAAATGTAAATGTTAAAACTGTTTGTTTAAAGACGCTTTTTAGGATGACTGCATTGACGTGTTATATAATATCAGTAGATACGAGGGTTGTTCTGATAATTTTGAGACATCAAAAGGATTCTGTCAAAATCTCTAGTTTACGCAGTTCCTTATCATTGGAATACTATTGTTAAGATGATTTTCAATTTATTTTTACTAATGATATTTCAATACGAATCTTTGCTTCTTCCAACTGTCTTATAAGAATATAGTTTTCTCTAAGCATTTCGTACAAGAATTGACGTTCTGTTGTTTCGTATAATATTGACAAATTGTAAGAATTGATTTCTTTGGAAATGTGGCACTATTAAGGTAGCAGATCATAGATTATGATGTAATGTTAATTTTTACATGACCAAACGTTTGCTTCAGAAATCTAAAAAGCCACGGTTAGAGATCAATCAACAAAGAAAAGAGAAAATCAAAAATCTGTTAAAGATGGTTTTGACAAAATTGAACTTGAATAATATCAGTTTCCCATTCATTCCGCTCTGCAATGATAGCTCCTTCATTCTATGGCTGTGCAGATATTACTGGTGCGGTGGATTGAGTCAGATTTAAAAAGATTTTCTTTTGCACACTATCCAATAAAATACAGCAAATGCTGTAGTACCAACAGCTCGAAGTGTCAAAACTCTAAGGCTTCATGAACACTGCGTTATTCAAAATATCGGAAAATAATTAAGATCATTGTGATCATTCCACCTTTGGTGCACTTCCTGACGTTTTTGGGCCTTGCTTGTATTAAGAGTTTTAAAATGAGACTTGCTAGATCAATATGTTTTTAATAGCAAAGAGCCTTTTAACGTGTAGATAGTGCTCTTTTCTGATCAATAACTGCCTGTCCATGCTGTACCAAAACACAAAAAAGGGTAACAATAATAAAAATACAATCAAGTCACATAAAGACGTGATAGTGGGAAGAACTTATTAGTATTAGGTTTGGTCATAAAAGAATTTCTACGAATTGAGAATGTATAGCGTTTGGAATTTAATCTTTTTAGGTAGTCCACCCAAAATTATCTGAATGACCCCCGTATAACAGGATAATATATATTTACCATCCTGTTGCATAAATAAAAATCGAATCAAATTCTTGTGCAACCTTTGCACATGAAAGATAAAAAGTGCATCATGTAAACATTTTATGCAATAATTGAGAGATTCCCCAATGTGCAAGTTTATATTCAAAATAATCCGAAATCTAATCGTGCGTGACGTACTACGCTAGAGGATAACTGTCGCGATGTCAAAATAATTAACAAACCTGACCCTGACAATTGTTATTATTATTATCATCATCATCCATGCTTGTTAGCAAGGTTGCTTTTATCAGGTTATAACTATTCTAAAAGCCTCGAGTTATAATACGCATTCCTATACGACTTAAATGAAACATTATTAGAGAGTAAAATCCTTCGTCAAGGGTAGACGCGAAATTTAATATAACACTGCAATGATATAAAAAGTAAGTTAAAAACAGAAATTATACCGTAATATTTTATACTCGTATACAATGTGGCGGTCAAGATTTTAATGAGACACTTGCTAAATAATTTTCCCTCGCGGTTATTATTAACAACTAGATTGATCTAGAAGAGCCGTATCGAACGACATGGAGTGCTGGAAAGAGGCAAAGTCTAGGAGGCATCAACCCGTCCAGTAGGTCATTTCCCTCGACGTCCCGGCTTATACCAGTAGTTCGTTCTGTCGTGTTGGACACGCACGCGAATTGCTGTTTTTTCTTTCTACCATTACTACACAACATACTATACCTTACTGTTATAACACTCATGAATAATTAATTTAAAAGTCAGTTTCGTTATTAATAACATAAAATCGAAATAAAAAAGAACCAAGAAAGTTAGAAGATTTCCCGCCTTTCACTAGCGCAAATTGAGTTGCCTACAATGTTATTTTTAATTCCGGCTATTTTATTTACCTTGAAGTGTATTCCCCAGGTGTTTACTTTGATATTATTCTACTCCTGTCATAAAATAATGTTTGTGATTTTCGACCGCAGTTACGCATTGTTAAATATTCATTAAACGGCTAAATGAGCACGTAGTTAACCTTTTAAGCTTGTTTAATGGGTAGAAAATTAGACTCTGTTTTAAAACAGACAGTTTTTATAGAGTTCTATACAACATCTGTATGCTCTTAATTTTCTTAACAGAATCGTTTCAACTAAGTACTATCATTTATAATTATCACATAAATATTTTTAAAGCCTTTCAAAAAATTTTTCCTTGTGTGTTTACGTTTATAAAACCTTGAACTGTAGAAAAGTCTAGGCTGTAATAGTAAATATTTTCTTATAACACTTACAACAATTAAATAATTACATCAGCAAAATAAATTAAAGAAACAAATTCTTCAGTTAGATGCGTTTACTTCCTTAAACGCCCATTTCCTTTTCTCTGTTCCGGTATTCTTCTCCCTTGATTTTTCTTCACTATAAGAAATGCGACCGAAGTACGCCCATTATGATGTTTAAAGATTTACATATGGATCGAGAGGGCGGATTATACCTAGAGTGCACACCTTGCTATGGTCCATGGTTTAGGTTATTAAGGGTGAACACCCTTCTGAAGGGTGCAGCTGTCCATTGCATGTTGTTACATAGTTTGTATCATATGCGTTTTTATGTAAGATATATCCACAATGTGCACGAATGTTTTTGTGTGTTATTGATTCATTTCGATGAAAATCTTTTCCATTTTTCTATATTTTATTTACTTGTAGGGTTGAAAATAAATTTGATAAATAAAATATTACGCAAGTTCAGAAAGCAAAGAGAAAGTGAAAAGATTAATATTTAGCAACTTTCATTTTTCAAATATTTTTGTTGATAAGACAGAATTGAATTTTTTAATAAAACCAAGTCCAAAACGGAATACCAAAATCTAAACTGTCAACCAAAACTTACCCATCTAGAATCTTGACTTTAATTTTTTCTACAACAAAGTTTTTCTTGTGTTTTCACATCGTACATTTAAGTGACTTTAGTTTGTGACTACAACCTAGAAATATCCAGACAATAACAATTGATAAGATTATATATACAGAGTGATTCCGAAATAAAGGGCATCCTTTTAATAGGTGACAAGTGAGGCTAAAAGAAGACAAAAAATGAAAAAACGAAGTGGCTCCCTGAAAGTTGGAAATTTTGACAATTTTCCTAAATATTAAAAACTGAAGCCGTATCTGGTTAGAAAAAGAAAGTGTTTCTTCTATTTTCGCCTTCGGATTAAAAAGTAAAAGTTGAGGAGATTTAAAATCATTGTAGTGCAAGAATTTACCAGATATGCCTATTTTCTTGGAACTAACCCATGTGTAGTAGCACAATGGACAATAATAGTGCCATCTTAAGGTACCCCCTGGACATTTTACATTTTTCCCTTCTTAAATCTGAAATTGAGGAGATTAAAAAATATGTTTAACATGCAGGGTTGTTGAAATGCATTAAGACAGTAAAGAAATAATAACATAATTTACGTATGTCTGGAACAATTAAACTCTAGTCTCACAAGCAACGTTCTATCCCTTATTATTTAGCCACTTAAATAGAAAACATTTTCAATGGCAACGGATATACATACTACTTAAATGAAACATGCGTATGGAAGGTACTACTAACTATCGCCTCTGTATTTAATTTAATTCAATAAATTAAAACCAATTTTTATTTCTGTAGCATAATGCTTATTGAAGTTTTTGATTCTTCGAAATTTTACAGACAAAAATTACTAATAGTAAAATTTTAATATTTTTCGATTTACAGATTAAAAAGTAAAAGTTATAAACGTGTCCAATGGTTATTTATGGCATTGTAGAAACCAGAAAACTATTATACCCCTCACATGAATAGTAAGAGCTACCTGCTAATGACAAGGACAGTCAGTCAACCCCTATCGATTTTTGCTTAAGTAAAAGTATGAGAGCAGGACCGGCTTGGCTTAGCCATTAAATTTCAATCGCATTTTTCTCGGAAACTATGCAATTTTTACCTATCTTTTTTTATCGCAAATGTATGTACTATCACACCACTATCCACCTTTAAAAGGATACCCTTTATTTCGGAATCACCCTGTATACACATATGGGCCCATAGATTGGTTTTCTGGGAGCAAGACACAAACCTGAAAAAATTCACAGCACAAGTTGTTAGGATTCGATCTACCTAGTCACAAAGGTAGTATTTTTCTTGAGCCTTTCAAAGTCAAGACCAAAACCCAAGAATTATGATCAATTTTGATCTTCACTTTAAACTCTTGTGTTGTTTGCAACTGAAGACTGTATAAACTAATCTAAACGCCCAAAGTGGTACGGAAATACGTCATTCTACGTCAGTTTTTTCTTTTCATCCAAATTCAAAAAAATGTCAATTTTGAAGTGAAGAATATACGTCGTAGAATCAGTTAGCATATGATAATCAAACCTAGCCAAACTCAACCTCATTCCACTTCTTCTTTTGCAGAGCCAAGACGACACTAAAATCAAGCATTTAGATTACACTGCAAGATCAATCAAAATCGATACCAAAGTCTTATGTCAAAAGCAACACCAAGACTTGCAACGATTTTGGTTTTCTTTCATCTTCCAAATACTAATCATCTATAGTCCTTTAAAATCAAGACCACAGGTTTAAATTGTTTTTTGAATTATGTAAATTGCGATCACAAGAAACATGCGTGGTCAGTCTTTATGGAACTTTGTACTTGAAAACTTTTGGTTTGTTTACAGATTTTGTGACGTTCTTATGTCCAGTGCTTTTAGTCATCATGAAGATAAACCTTGTTTTCTTTGTTCTTGTTAGCTGATTATATTTACTTTGTCTGGACTTTTCTGTTTTTAGATGTAATTTGTGGAATTTTTCATCGATAATTGTATTTAACAGATCTATTTAATTACATAATTGTTATCTATCAGTTTGTTTGTTTTAGTAGTTCCATATTTGTTTTGATTGTTTTAGATTCAGAAGATTTTCAAGCTGAACTAAAGTCAGCACTTTTAAAGAAATTCTCCGTTTTTCTCCTCTATATGATTTCATCATATGAGCAGAAGTCACAATTTTTGATAAAACTTCAATTATGTAAATTCTCTAAAAATTCCTAAGCGCATTAGAATAGCGTAAACAATCCAAGGTTGACTAGATTCCTGCCATTCCTTAATACCCCAATATAAAAATGATTACAAAAGATAGTCAACTTGAACTAATTTAAAAATTATTTTAAATTATCTCTTTTCATAATGAGGAAACACGAAGATATTCTAAAAATAAAAATTTGAAAACATTTCTGAAGCAAAATATCTTATACTCAGAGCTATAAAAGAGGCTGGGAAATTATTAACCAACCATCCACCCAAACCACTTTTACTCAAGGCCGTCTGCAGAAAATAAAATTGTCAATCTATGGCCTTTATCGTGAAGGCAGATTGTATGTTCTGTGCGTTGTATACATTGTGTAAAGGAACAGGTATGCTGCTGCATTATACAAAAGTAGCGTATCTATATAAAGGGAAGGGTGGAAATGTGCAATTTTATGTGAAAACACCCTCGCAAGGGTTGAAAAGGGTGAGGGTGAGCCTTGGCATTGAAATATCTATGCAGTGAGCGGCAGATGCTTTTAGTGAATTTTTCTGCCTGTAAAGGGTTCAAACCCCTTTTAAGTGGTTACATAATATGCAGTATAGTTGAACTTTCCAATATTACATAATTTAAGGTGCTTTTTCAAATTTAAAAATTTCCATTTTATATCTTAATGGCAATTTATTTTTGAAGTTGTTTTGACAGCCCTTTTATGTAATTATAGGTCCACTTTATGGTTATCCCCAACTAATAAAACCATTTTTAGGGACAAATATTTTAGTGGTAAAATATGGGAGCAATAAACAGATTAGGCTTTGTATAAAATGCAGTTATTATTACAACATATTTATTACCGCTTGCCTGGATGCTGTTATAGTTGTTAACTTCTCCAAACGCCCACGCACAAACAGAAGAGAATTCGAACAGTATTTGACTTCGAAACTCGCTTAATCAAGGATTAACGGCTAATTTACAAAACTAGCACGCAACAAGAATTGTCAAAAAGCAGCAAAGCTTAAGTTCAGTGTACTTCACTGTCCTCTCATTGTTCTTAGTTTATTGACCGCGAGGACTTACCTCCACCTCTTATGTGTAGAGTCGAACCATCTGCTATTAGCTTAATCAACGCAACAAGGACATCTTGAATCTCCATGTGTACATTTATATCCATGATCGTATGACATGAACTGTAACAAATATCATCTCATTAGCGTTTATTCTATTTTAAATTCAATATTAATTGTTTGAATTTGTCAAAATGAACTCGAGACTAGTCGAGACGAGTTGAAAGTGTGTGTTAAATGTATGTTTGTGTGGTTTTACCCTTCATTCAAAAATATTTTGAAGGACTCCCATCTTCTATTCATTGCTAATTTTAGAGTGCAGACGAAACACATTCTTAAAGGTTCTAGTGTTTTATTTAAATTAAAAATTACTTTGAAAATGTCACTGCATTCAAGACTGAGAGAGATTTTTATTTTCCACTTCGCTATTTCTGGAGAATTTATATAATTAGTAGTAGTTAAGATAGGAAAAAGCTACATTTGGCACCTCCACCAAATGCATGTAATCAGTAAAAGTGAACCCTTCATCTTTCGTTTTTATTATCTTGGATATCAAGGCGAGGTTGTATTGTTATAGTATGCCATTAAGGACAGCTTGCAACCTTTGGTTTAATTAAATCCAAAAACGATATCAATTTGATAATGCCAAAAACCATCTTCACCGTAGTTCGGAATTAGTAAATTCTATATTTAGATTTTCTCTTTTAGAGGTAAGGTCGGCTCTAGAAAAAAAATCTTGTTGCAATCTCTTTCTGAGCTTTGTTGGAATTTGTACAAAAAAATACCAAAGTAGCTTTGAGAACACTAATGGGGTTAGGATGGTAACAAGTTTTGCTTTTCTCTTAGTTACTGTTTCTTAAGTTCCCGAGCCGAAAAATCAAAATATGTATGAAAATGTTGAAACAAGCAGTTTTTCCCTTAGCTTTCTTTTTTCCCATTGTCATAATCCAAACTATAGAGCTTATCCTGCTTAATCTTAATTCTGCTTTCCATGTCTGGAAATCATTTAAAACTGTTGAACATACATCTAGTTATCACATTCACAAATTACGGAAAGAGACTTGTTATTGATACTAATGAGATTATTGTAGTACATTTCAGAAATAATGCACATCATTATTAGTCGAAGAACTTTTGCACAAGCAAAAATGAATTGTATCATCATTCAAAGACTTTTGCAATAAATTCTAAATGTACTTTGCATTTTTGCCCTAAAAGAACTGCTCCCAATCACACGAAAAGCTAAATCATCTTTCATGTAATGAAATCTTGGCAATCGTAGGACTTTCCAAAATCCCTTTGGTGAAAACTGAAGACGAGAAAGATAATCATGCGCAGTTTTCTCCTTTATCGATTCCTGTTGAGATATATCGACAATATCTAAGCATTGAAACCCAAGCGGATTTAGACCTAGAAATGCGTATACCTTTAAGTGATATTTCAATCTTCCAAAATGTTAATAATGGAAATTGAGAGTGTTGAAAATGATAATATTGATTATAACACCAAACTTCTTGTATTCCTATCATCAATACGTTTGATACAATTCTTTATACTCGAACATTTTTTTATTTCTAATTTTGTCTAATATCTTATAATGAATATTGTAAAACAGACACTTTTTTGTGGAAATTATGCACCATTTGTTAGTCTTTCAAAATATAAATTGACGGAAATATCTTCTAAATTACAGCAAAATGTCTTTCATTCTTTTGTTCCAATTTTGTGCTGTATAAGTTTCATTTTACAGATATCTCTCTGGTTTTTCCTCCACAGTATATTTTGGGATGATGTAGCTTACAGCTTACAGTTACATTTTTCTACATCTGCCCTTAATTCCATACATTTGGCAGGAATTTATTATTTTTATTTTTTCAGCACGAGTAAAACCAAGAAAATTAAAAACAAGATAAATTTATATACCATCTCTCTGATGATGACGCAAACCTAAAAAGACATTTTGTAATTTCATAGTTTAATTAAGATGAGCAACGACGACAAAAAGGGTTATTTGAAGACTAATCCTTCCACCGCCTCCATTAGAAAACTTTCTAAATTTTTTCTTTTCCTTAAATTTTTCTCATTCATATTTTAATTTCTTTTAATTTTTTCATAAAAAAAAGGTATTTCAAATAAAGATTTTTTGTTTCACTTTGATATTCGTAGATTTTTCGCATGGGCATTAGTCACGCACACCGTTAAAAATTCAGCGAGAAAGGTTAAGAAAGTTCATATCCAAGTTCAAGGCCAACTTGCGTACATTGGATACGCATCCCCAAAAGTTGGCCTTTCTGCGCAGTGGCATCACCGAAATAATAAGGGAAAGGGAAATTGGGCGTTAACCTGGCTTGGCAATAATACGTATTATTGTTTCTATAAGATTGATAGTGTGTGAATAAGATGGAAGAAAACTCTCATCTGGGATTGGTCCTATTATAATGAAAATTATATTTGCTTCCCTCGTATCGTATATTTTACATCTCAAAGGGCAACAACTTTTTTGCAACTGTTGGGAGTGAAATGTATTGTACTTTTTTTCTGTTTGCTTTTTTCTAGATCGATTCAGAGAAAATTCCAGAAGCCCTATATAATAAAATTCCAAATGTCTTTTCAGCAATCTTCAGGGTTTGAACCTTATTATGATTACGTGTATGGTATCTATTATGTTCTAAATTTAGGAAATATAAATACAAGTCGGAGTTTATATTTATACAGGGTTTAAAAATCAATATTTCATGTTTTATTTACAATTACTTCATGTGCGTGTTCAAGGAATATTATTTTACATAAAACAGTATTTGCTCAAAATGAGAAAACTAAGCGCAAAAAAGAAGCCTTCAGGACAATCATCGATTCATCCCGTGCATAGACCTTGAATCTTACCCGGTCCCCTTGAAGACCGGGCCTAGTTATTTCGGGCGAGGGAATGCGAGCACGAGCCAACCACCCTCACCACGCCGGGCCAAGGTTAACGGCACGCGTTCGCCCTTACTTCAATGTAACGTACAAAAGGTAACATCAATCACTTTTATTTTTTAAAAGTTTCCTACTTTAACAATTTCATCCTAATTACATCCTTAAATATACTCACTAATATTTTATACTTTCATAAATACTGCTATCATAAAATTAAATAATAATTTTAAAGTGTACCCTTCTCATGAATTTACCTTATAATACATTGGAAGATCTTGGCGGTTTTTTCCCTTCGTTGTATAAGGACTTTCGGTTGAGTCACGCGCCCCAAGTGTGCCGTTTCGTCCTGTTCGAAGGGACGGATAGGATAAGCATGTAATGAGACTGGTCGACTCATCCAGGATTATTTTGAAACAACATATGTGGGTCTAAGAAACGCCCTTCACATTAAGGATTAGTGTCGAACGGTCTACTAATAAACGATAAGAATTCGAATGAGGCAATAAGGAAAAGTTTTTCCAATCATTTTCATTTAACATTTTTCTTGAAACTTATGAAAAAGCTGACCCTGAAAAAGTTTATTCACTTCCCCGATCGAACAACCCACGCAATTAGTCGATAATACAAGGAAAATATCAACCCTAAAAATAAACTCTTGATTGGTAACGTTGTTATAATGGAAGTTTGAATATCAGAATTGAAATCTAGAAAAACCTTATTATTATGTAATTCTTTTGTTTTCGCTTTTTGTGTTGATGTTTCATTTTAAAACTGTAAGAATTGCGCAAAAGCAAATCACTTTAGCAAGAAGTTTATAAATAATACCAAAAGTTGCTATCGAAAAGAATTTAAAAATTGCTTGTGGATAATAAATGCTAAAGGTCAATGCCAAAAAACTTATTAAAAGATTTTTGACGTCAAAATGCACATTGTTAATGCATACAAAGTAAATGTACTTAATATTCTCAACCTATCAGGCAAGTGCAACGTAAAGCATAACGAGAAGGTCATTATTATTTCCTGTACGAGAACTTTATGATCAGTGTAGCCACAAAAAAAAATATTATCAAGGATTGCAGACGAGTAAGGTCAGACGGTGGTTTGCTGATTACAAATTTTTACGTCGTTTTGGAAAACCTGTGGCTTTAGAATAAAATGAAATCCCTCTTCATTCCAATATGCTATTCAAACTTTTAGATAATTATAATTAAATCACATTAACATAATAATATTAACATTTCTGTTTGATCTTTCAGCTTTGAATTTCCAAGTCGATGGTCTCTACCTTAAAAAATTTTAAATTTCTAAAAGTGGATTTTCAAATAAAGAATTTTCTAAAAAAAATCGCTTCATAAGAGACTAATTGAAAGTAAGTGGTGTAAATAGGTGAGTTGGCGCAGTGGAACATCAGGGTTAATGAGTTCAGTAGCGCCCAGACGACGGGGGTGAGGGTGAGGTTAGACGCATGAGCCGGGGTAGACAGCAGGTCCCTGACCTCGTTTAGCTCCGCCCTTCACGCGGTGCGCGTGCATTCCTCCTGCATTTGTTACAACAGGGTGCGGTTGGTTTTTCCTCACCCCAACGTGTCTAGCGCACTTGATCCCTATTATTGTGCACCTCCATCAAGTTTTTTTCCCTTGCAAAATTGTACAACTGGGGATTAAATAAAATTGAATTATGAGATCAATTATGAATAATTAAATACGTTTAGCTTAAGAATAAATGAAAACGTTTATTGTAAATAAATAAAGCTTCTTTTGGGTAATAAAATAAGTATTGACTAACCAAACTGGTAAGATGATTTTCCTATACTCTAAGATATCCAAATTTACCTTTCCCGCTAATCCCGTACGTGCAAGTCATATATTGGTACAACCCTAATACGAAACGTGCCTCCGTAACCGTTATTGTTTTCCTTCCCTCGCATTATCCCGTATTGTTTGGGTACCTTTACAACTATCTCTATCGTTCGGACAACTATCTTTCTCACCACCCACGAGATCGATGCGAGACAGTAACCCCGTTCATGACTCACAATCCCAAGTGCAAGGTTGTTCGGCGAACTCTGGGGCATTCGTTGTCGTTGATGGCGCTTTGCGCTTGAGAGGACTTTCTTCTGTGTCCCTTTTAATTCATAATGGTACTAACACTAGTAGTGGCCTACTACTGTTACTACAAGGCATGTAAAATTAATGCGGAAGAGGTTGCATTGTGTTGTAATTGTGATGTAATTTAATTTTATGGGCGGCATGAATCTCTCTAGTGGTCATGTCTAGATAATAAGGTTCTTGAACCTGAAACAACAGAATCTTCATCTTCTATTTTCGTATTATATTGAATTTAAGTGGTATCAGGAGTTTCTTACGAGATTAATTTTTCTGAAGAAACCGCAAACATGTTTGCCTTTGCTAAAGTTCTTAATAAGCATTTAAATTGCATAATTTAAGACAATAAAAGACGGCTTGGTGCATAAAATATTTAATTCCATTGTTGCCAATGCCAGATGTATTTTCAGCTTTCTTTTTTGAGGTTTTAACAGAATGTGTTTGTTTTGCTGTATAGTGATTGTAGTATAAAAAAGTGTTTTCCGAATGTTCTAATTTCAACAATCTTATTTGTAGTTAGTTTAATACAAAAGACGTTCTTTCTTTTAGTTTGACATACAGGGTCTATTCAAGATTGGAAACTCAATACATCTTGTCTAAAGTCCTTTCTTAGATCAAAAAACCTTTTTGCTGATGGTTTATCATGTTGAATTTGTTTGCTCAAAAAGAATCTGTGGATGTTAACACAAGTCTAGGAAGTCCTTTGGCGCAATAAGCAATGTCAAAGCAGAAAGCGCAGTCAGATTAATACGAACTATTAGTTCCAACATGCGGAATCAGATTAGGATCCCTTTTTAAATACTTAAAACAAAACGGTTTTACAGAAAAAGAACTTGATGGATTGTATAGTAAATTGAACTTACAAAATATTCTTAACACTTGCTACCGGAAAAAAGATTTGAAATACAATAGATTAAAACAAAAATTATTTAATTGTAATTAACAAAATATAGCACAAATGATTGTGAATAGCCTAGATTTTGCTCGACATCCTTATAGAAAATGCATTCAGCCACTCCTCTATCGTTTTTGTTTAAGACTATCAGAGACGTCGTAAAGTATATGGAACTGATACCATACAAAGAGTTAGCTGTTTCCAAAGAAAAAAGGTGTGTGACCAAAGGTTGAGAAAGGCTTCAAGATTCTGCAAACTCCGCATTTTCTACAATTTATATCTTTACTAAATGCGCGTACTTTAAGATGCTGGAAACAACATATAAATTGTTTCGGAGAAACAAGTTTTCACCCTCCAAAAGATTGATAAAAAAATGCCTGTTTGTTTTTGATCATTTTGGATTAACTATGCATAGAGTGCAAGAAGAGAGAAATTCCAATATTCTACTTTTGGACTGACCGATCAATGCAATTTGGCTCAATATCAAAATTTGTTTGGTTTATCTACAATTATGCAAATGTACCAAATTTCCTTCTTGCATTCAGCGCTTGGACTGATATTCAAACATATCCTCACAGAAAACGAATTTACACCAAAAGAACTTTTTGGAATTAACGCCCAAAGCATTCAGAATTTTCTGAATAACGAAAAACATTCAGATGTTGAGCATTTTTTCTCTGTCTAAAAATAGATGAAAACTTTCAACGAATGGATGGTATTTTCTCTTAGCAGGGGTATTGTATGACAATACATTGAAAGTTGTTTTTTGCCGACTTTTTTTATTTAACATGGATTACGCAAGGTTTAATTTAAAAATTGGACCACTTATGTTAATTAAATATTTTTTTTCCTGATTGGGTTTTTTACAACCACAAAAAGGCGTAATATCCAAAAATACATAAAATTGAATTAAATATTTTAATTATCTTAATTTCAGTTTCTAATTCGTACAAAATTTTCTTGTGGAGTCAAATTTTACAGCAAGGTCTATACACACAACACAACAGCGTTCACACACCGGTGTAAGTTTTCCCCCTAAAATCTCATTTTATATTATCCTTCCCCGAATTTCCACAGGGGTGTTCTTAGGGTTTGTGTGTAAGTGTGTAAGTCGGGGCCGATGCAAGACGTCTGGATGCCTGCACTAGGGTGTTGTCATGGTGACTTCTGTCGGTCTAAACCCTAAGTTGCATTCGCGTGCAATCGATAGGAGAAATGAATGTGTGCAGAGGGTTGTTTTTATAAGGGGGACGATATCTTCAATTGGGGAGAAGAAACGAGCTTTGTCTTCTTGAGTACATCAAAGCGCATTCTTATTACGAATCCGAATACTAAATAGCACCCGATCTCACTCTTGAAGCGAAAGTGATAATTTTCTATTTCTTGTTAAAGCAACATACTTTTACATTCGATTAAAGTTGGATTAAGTAAGAACATGGAATCTACTCGCTAGGTTTTTTTTAAAGACGAGTGTTACACCATAATAAGTTTTTGAAGTAACAAAAACCAGTGGAATATGGGCCTTAAAAATGCATGCTTGATTTGATTGCACAATTATGTTTACACGCGCCTTGCAACCACAGCCCTAAAATAAAAAACCAAAAATGTATTTGTTCGCACGTGCAACGTTGGCATGGAAACTTTCCCGGGAATTGCTAGATACAAGAGTTCACGGACACCGTACTGTTGACAACGCTTGTAACAATATTAAATCTGCAGTTTTCAAATAGGGAATAAAACGATAAACACAGTCAGCACAAATAACAAAAAGTAGTAATAATTATCAAGCAATCAATATACCCTTCCGTGTTTTCCTTCTCAAAAAAGAAATTCAGCAAGAACAAACTATTAAATACTTGGAGACAACAACGTCTATTTTCATTAAAGGCAAAATTCCATTGTTATTATCTGAACGCCCACTTTATTTATATTTTAGGCAAAAATAACAAAAGGAAAATGATGATACACCTACTTCTATTTTTGATGTAAACTGATATTTTGTAAAGGTCGAATTACCTTCTTTCTCCTTAATCGTTGTTGGTGAGCTCTTTTTATCTTTATGAATGTCATCAAGCCAACTAATAACAATATACCTATTTCTGAAAAAAAAATCAAATGTACTTCGAATCCGGCTCTGTCTTTACTATGCGTACAACTTTAATTGACGATATTGCCGCTCGATAGAGATAAACGCAAAAGCTCGTTCATTCACTCTTCGGTGTGGTTTTCAGGGGCATCCACCAGGAGGCGAAGATAAAGCAGAATCTGCCATCTGTTGTTAAAATTGAAAACCGCGAGGGAAACCTGCGCATTATCATTTTTGTGTTAATCGATGAAGCGCGCACTTGGCCTTCAAATATCCAGGAGGGCCAGCACGTGATAGCTGAGGGTTTTCACCCTGAGTTTCCCGGGGTTTCCAAGAACTCTTAAAAGTAATTATATGGCCACTCACCCCTGTAACTTTCCGGGACCATCTTTCAACGAAAACGACGGAATTTTCCTAGAAGGAATGGGAAATTGAAAGTAATTTTATACAATAATGCTTTTAGTGAGAACATTAGCTGATTAAATATTTTGTGCGTGGATGCAAATTAGTTAAAACGGATTTTCTTCCTTTTTAAAGACCCCTTCTTACGTTTATTGTTCACGTAATGTTTAACTGCAATCGGGTGAAAAATTAAAACATTATACAAGGCTTTTGTAGTAATAAATGTAGTTCTATTTGCAATAACTAAAAAATGTCGTCATGCGAAAGTGTACACGTCATAGTTTTTACCTCAGAGGTTCGGACCTAGTTTGAGTTGGTTGAACCGTTGCCGAAACTAGGCCGATGAAATCTACATCACGTAAACAAGGACGGGCTTATATTAAATAATGCATGTACGAGCGAATATACCGAACTATGGCAGATAAAAGTGACAGTGAAAAATAACAATTTGTGTCAAATTAGAAACAAGTACCTTCAAGCGCGAGGGGTCGTCGACACCAATTCGATATGAAATAAACAAATCTCTTTGATTTCTACAGAGTAAGAGTTGTAAAAATGGTAGAGCACGACATGCTTTTCTGGAACACTTTCATTTTTACAATGGAGAGTGAAAATAAATTTTATATATTCTCCTCCATTGGTGAGAGAGATGTTTTTATTGTAATGTACTAGGTCGTTACTGGCGAAATTTCGATTTCACTGATTAACATTAGCATACATATTTCTTTGTTGTCACTGTCATCTCGTTTATCTCTTTAACAATCACAATTTCTGTGTGAAACAATTAAAAAAGTTATCTAGATTCAACGAGTAATTTCCTGAGGCTAAAAAGATTTAACTAATACACTTCAACGGGAAAAAATGTATAAATTTGGACGAATTTAGATAATTCTCTCAGAATCTCCAGCTTTAGTGTTTTTGTTTTCTCAAATAAACTTCTTTTGTAGGTTACACAATGAGGACGTGCTTGAATTCTTTATATAAAATGCCAAAAGAACGATTTCTTTAATTTTTTTTTTGTACACTGCAGATAAAGACAGAATTTTGTAATTCAATCGAAAGATAAAAAATTCATTAAGCTGATTAAACTTTTAGAAAGGTCAAATCTACGATGTCTCTTTTTTCAAGTGGTTTAAACCACGATAGAATTTAATTACACAATGGTTGTTGCTTACAAAGGTTACTTGGGGGAATCCTATCTAACCTAACATTATAATCAGTTTTTGTAAGAGAGATACATAGTACATAATTCATGTTACCATCGCTAAAATAACACAAATTTAGAAAAGGACTTTCTAAAGTTTGCACGAAGGGATGTGGTTTTATTTTATTGATGTTTTTGGTAAATTGAAAAGACCAGCAATGAATATTTTGCTCAAGCTCAAATAAATGTAGACCCAAGGAAACTCGGCCATTGGATACTTTCGAGGAGATACAAAGCCTGTATGGGATGGATCAAAATGAGAATGTCTTTGAAAGCCGTAATGATTTTTTAAACACCATAAAAACTTGAATACAGGATTATGGTCTCGATTTTCCAGTCATATTCCAAAATCCAAAGATGAGCAAGTCTAGTATCAGCAAATGTTTTGCTCAAGAAGATTTATTCACACTTAGTTTTAGTATTTGGTTAAATTATATGTGAAAAAATCATTGGTTCTTGCAAGTAAAAAAAACCCTACTCTCGCAAATTTGAAATCATTCATGATCTAACCGAGATACAGTTGACCTGACCTTTTTTTTGGTAACTGTCAAAGAGTAGCAAACATAAATATATATATGTGACATTTATCAATCGAAGCAAAAGTAGCCTACAGTTTAATTACTTTGGTAGCATATGGTCGTTTACTGAAATGCGGCTTCAACAGGCCCAATTAACGTAGATCATGCACATTGTTGTATATTACACGTAAATGCTTTTAGAAAATGCCAACTGTAGCAACACAAAAACTGTTATGGCACAAGTAGGTACGTTTGACATACAGGGAACGTGTGCTCTCAAGATATTTCTGTAGAAAATCTACAAAATTAAGCAAGGACTGTCCAAACGCCATAAAGCTGTTTTACAGAAAATATTCAAAAACGTAGAGTTGATACCAATTAGAAGAAGTAACTCCAAGAACTGGCGAATGGGCAAATAAAGACAGATACTAAACAGGAGTGTCCAGAACACACTTTTCGGTGTGTAACTGAATAATCTAGTTGATCAACTTTTCCAACTTCATACTTACTCTGAAATAGTCTTTAACTCGGCTGTATGAATTAGGACACACAGTATGCTTTATCAGAGAGCCTACCTGCAAGCATGCTCTATTATACTTTTATGAACTCCAAATAGTTTTTTGTCTTATGCTTACGGGATAAAATAGTTATCATTTTTTTCATCATTGAAAACGAACTTCCTTTGTATTTTAGGTTAGTAAACATGGTTAATGTGATAATTGTCAATTTCAAAGACAGAATTCTAGTTTTTGAACCGTCTTGGCCTTTAAAGGACTGTAAGAGACAGTTGGAAGATTTCCGTCTGGAGAAATCAATTTGGAAGTAGTAATTGAATTTGGCCTTCTTGATCTTCGTTGGGTTCTTTTTACAACATAAGATTCTTATCCGAGTTATGTACGCAAAAACATGCCTTAATTTTCGTTAGTAAATCAAACACTAACACCATGGTATTAAAAGAATTTTGGCCCAGTAAATTGAAGAGTACTAGATTTTCTTACTTATTGTTGAAGTTCTTGGGTAGATTTGCAATGTGGTGATGATTATGTAGTTTTTTGGTTTTTCTAGAAATTGATCAAAAGATTTGTTTGTTCTTACAAGCTCGTAAGGGTTTCTAAAGGCTAAAAATTTTACTTAAGTAAATGACCATAGAATAATCTCAAATTGCTACCATCGCTTTGAAGATCCAAAACCATAGGTCGTGCCTAAACTTCCAAATGTATGATCATGTAAATCGCAAAAATCCAGACGATCTAAATTGATGTAACTGCTTTATCATGTTGCATTTTCTTAATTTATTTGGTTGTTTTTTCTGCAAACCGAAAAACCGAATCAGCAATGATCTTGTTCAGAACTCCTGAAAAACTAACGTGATATAGTGAGTTTTCTCATATAACAGATCTGTAATACAGTTCGTAACATGGCTGTGGTTGGGATTTGACCTTTGCCGTATTACCTGTTTGCAGAATTTTGTAAAGATCAAAACTCTTATTTTAGCTCATTCATCTGACATTACCACAATATTTCATTTTTGGTTTTGCCAAATTACGTATAATAAATGTACCTAAATGCTCAGTTCAGAAGAAAGCCTAGACCTGAGTGAATCTTCATAATTTCAAACTTCCAAGTTGTTTTGAAAGATGAAGTTTAACAGGTTGTGTTTACTGTGTTGTCTAAACACGGTATTGATCTTTGACAAAATCACAGATTTATCTTCTTTCTGCTTTCTTCAGTCCATCTAGAATCACAAACGAAGAGGTATATCAGTTCTTTAACTTAGTAATTCTATATTTATTGACTTAATTTTAGCTATTAGTTAGCGACAATTAATCTTTATGGGAGTTTACTAACATTTACATCTACCGGGTATTCCCCTTTTCTGGATTTAGTCATGTTTCATAACAATTACAAAACATTGAGAAGATATTCAGGACTCGAAATAATTTTAGAATACTAGAAAGTAATTAAAAAACTTTTTATTAAAAGAAAAACAGGGTTAATAGCGGTCGTAACATGAAATAGGTATGTCTGAGAGTCTGAGACTTTCCAGACAAGTTTGTGTTTTCCTTCGTTTAAAAAAACAAAACAGTAAAATGATTCTTTTTTTGCTAACTTTAGATACAGACAGCGATGCATAATCTTTTATTGTGTTATCACTGTAATACAATATACGTGTGCTAGATCCTCCCCATGTTTAAATGCCATTCACTACTAACCACAACCAATAATAAA
This sequence comes from Ignelater luminosus, assembly GCA_011009095.1. Classification (NCBI taxonomy): domain Eukaryota; kingdom Metazoa; phylum Arthropoda; class Insecta; order Coleoptera; family Elateridae; genus Ignelater; species Ignelater luminosus. Next base: position 118,389 of record VTPC01000924.1, read on the forward strand.
CTATTTAAACCCCATTGAGGAGAAGTCGAATCGCAACTAACCCTCATTGGTTATACTGTGTGTAAAATATACGTTTATCATGAAATTTAATATTTTCCTTATCGTTGGGGAAACCGAAAAATTAAAAAGATTATTTCTATATACAACTTACCAATGTTCGGTTCAGCGTTCTGAATGTATGTCAGCAGTTTGTTGTGTGTTGTTTCATGTTACTTTTATTATAAAAATGTTGCGACCTCAATTTTTGAGGTCAACCAGCCGCGGTCGTCGACCCATTCTATTACAATCAACCGTAATACTCTTATCAACGAGAAATTTTTATCGCTCTCAAGGTCTTCATTAAGTTTCTTACTTACTTAGATGGTATGTTATATATTTTGTTTATATCAACACACATTTAATATATACAAGTAATCTTCTTCTTGGAAGGATAATAAGATAAAGTAAATTATTATGAAATTTTTTGGCGAATTAAAATTATTTCTAAACATCAAAATAAGTTAATTATCTAAAAGGAAAATTAAAATGAAGCCTGATAATTGATAAAATAATTGTGTCCTAATAAACAAATTTGATTTTTCCTGCCAAGGACAGAAGAACAGTTTTGTTTATTGTTTACATCTAAAACTCGAACTAATACGTTCATTGTTTAAAAATAGATTTACTAAATGACTCAATCATTCAGTATCATTATTCATTAATCTAATCATTTCCAGTCTACGAATGATTAAAACACTTCAGAGAAATCCTTCAGTTTTATTTTCATCAGAACGAATTTTCCTGTTAATATATGGATATCATAATATCATTGAAAAGAAAGAAAAACTTCATTGTTTTTATTATTAATTATTTCGAAAGCAAATGGACCCATTCACTTCGTTACACTTAGTCTACTATATCGAAATGTTGATCACAAACTTAGCACATTTACGTCATCAACATTAGTTAGTTTCGTCCTGTGTCCTACTGGCAGGTTGTTAACCCGTTAAATTTACCGAGAGGATACGATTTTAGGCGATTATTATGACAGCCGTAGAAAAAAAAATCCCGAAAGGTGCACGGGTCCATATAAGGATGGTTGAGGAAAAATAGCGGTAAATTTGTCCACGCAATAATCGAATGTCCATTAATGGTTTATTTGAAATGTTAATAATGACGATAACGTACTCGGAAACAATGAGTTCTGAATTATAGATTCTGTCGCTGATTATTCTAGTTTAGAATTAATTATTGCCAACTAACGGTGCATCCTTCTCATCAGTACGCTCTCATTATTAAAGAGGTCTATGTTTTGTATTTGTGTGCTTGCTCTCTTTATGTACAGTATGTTTCAAAAATCTTACGCGAATAGAAATCCATTCATAAATGATTAGCGGAACAAGTTTACTTTCTTTTTAAAATGTTACATTGGCATTAAAATTATATCACATGAAAATATTAAAAAGTACAATAAACTTTTATTTCCTTGGTTGGTACTGAAAATAATATGTAATACTACACGACAATACACATACAACGAGCTTATTTGTATTCATTCGTTGTGAAAATATTATACACTTAATGATTGTTATAAATTAACTTTTGCTTACTTAGCAGACCTACTTTTTAAAGGAAAAACCTTCGCTTTTAGTTGTATATAACATTATCAACATACAACCAACTTGGTTAATTTGCGAAACTTTGTAAAGTAGTAACAAAAATGTGTATAGTAAAAGTCGGTTATAATAATAGGGAAGGGACCATGAAAACCTTACTTTAGTTACTGTTTTGTTTGTTGTTTATTTACTTAAAAGAATTTCTAACTAAATATATTTGTTTTCTAATTAATTCTAAGGTTAATTATAAACCTCAACAAAAAATAAGCATTTCTGAATTTTGGCCCCGTAGTAAGAAATGTTTTCCACAAGTTGATGGTTTTTAACTTGAAGAAGTTTCTTTATTAACTTTCTTCACTTTCAAATACAAAAGTAAAAACTGAAAGAATTGTGTACCAATGGAATTTTACAGAGTTTAATTCTAACCTTGTATGGCCCAGAAATTAAGAACTTAAACAGTTAACCTATTGCGAATGACCGATGTAGTACATTTATGTAAAAATTCCGTGATTAGTTAAAGTCTTGATTGCTTGAAATGACTTTTCTGTCCCTTGAAGTTTGAGTGATTGTAGTTCGAGTGAATCTATTTTTAAATTGTATAAAATAGTCAAAGCCCCTATCGTTATTTCAAAGGTGCCATTACAAAACCAGAAAATTTAAGCCAACTGGTTTTGAGATGAGTCTGAACTAAATCATCACTTTTCTGTTGCTGATGATAACATTTTCTGGTTATTTCTTTAGAAACTTAAAATTACTAAGCGGAGAATTTTGGGATTTTGAAAAATACAAGTTCTAAAGGACAAACAACTTCCTTTGCAACTTTCGATTGATTCTTAAAACACTAACGAAGAAATAAACGATGATAGGGGAACGATTTTTCTCAAAAGAATCATAAACGTCACAAAAACTGTTTTTACAAATTCTAATTGTTTTTGAACAGTAAAAGAATCTTTCCAAAGGACAGTATGGCTAACCTTTTGGCGATAACAAAAGAAATTGACGTTTACTTCATTACTCCACACGAAGATTAATTCTGGGGTACTAAAATGTAACAAAACAGCAAATTATTTTTCCTCAAAGTCATGTCTATTGGAAACTAATTTGAAAACAGAACTGATCAAAGTTTTGACCAAAACTTTTCGAAGTTTTCATTTTTTAAGTTTTCAGATTTGTTTACTGGTAATTACCAGTCTGGGAATTTCAGCATCGTTGTTTTGCCCGTTTAAGAATTAATTTTCAAAATTTCTTGTATTCCCATTGAGACTTTCTAGAATAAAGCGATTCTAAATCAACCTTTAATTCTTTTTTTTTTGTTTTCTAAGTTTTAATTTTGGTAAAAGAATGTACTTTGCAAAGCTAAGACCAAGATAGTTTTGATCTTACGATAATACCCAAGTCTTGGCATCTGTTTTGGATTTGAGATTCAAAAGTCGAAAGCAAAACTAATCAAGTCTTGGTCTTGACATGAATAGTTTCGATCTCAATCATGACTTCGAAAAGTCTAAGAATGGAAATGAACAAATTTGACTGATGGAATTGAAAAACTAACTTGTACTTAGTACATTTTTCTGACAGTATTTTGTTAGTCTGCCTTCCCTGAAAGGAATTAAAATCGCTGTATGAACAACGGTTTTATATTTAAAATTTAGTTAAGTTATTCAGCTACTCACTTGTAGCCCGTTTTGAAGAAAAGTCTTCCGACAGCTATAGTGCTTAATCTTACACTATGAGTCAAAATAGGAGTTTCAATCTATATTAACTAAATTCAGCTAGACTTGACATTTAAAATTGAAATAAAAACTAATCAAGTCTTGGTCTTGACATGAAAAGTCGTGGTCTCAAACATAATTTGAACAGTCTCAGAATGGACATGAATAATGGTGGCTGTGTGAATTGAAAAACTGTTGACCTAAGTTGTAGTAGGTTTTTCTGGCAGAATATTTTGCTAGCTTGCTTTCTCTGAAAGGAATTAATATCGTTATATCAACAGCAGTTTTATATGGGAGATTCATTTAATCTTGTTCAGTAAAAAGTCAATTGCAAAATGATGACCCACGTTCAATGTCAGCAAAACTACTCACTTGTAGTCCATTTTGAAAAAGCTCTTCCACGAGTAATAGAACCTGATCTTCCGCTATGAATCAACTAACTTAATTCAGCTAGACAGCCATTATAGCGAAAACTCAAGATTCTTGGTAAGTATTGCTATCAAGAATATTGGTCTTAATACAATTAGTTTTGGTATCGACTTTGTTAAGTAATCCGAGTCTTGGTCTTAAGTTTCGAGACGAGTCCAATTGACGCTGCGATTTTGATTTTTGCGGGCTGATTCTTCTTGTTAGGTGACCAAATTGTCAATCAATTTTATACGAGGGTGGTTTGAAAAGTTTCCGACCTCAACGTGAAGATGGCAGCACTCGTAAATAAAAGCTACTGAATTTCATTGTTCATCTGTTGACAGTTACTCACCAAAGTTTCAGCCATTTTGGACGCGCAGTTTTTATGTAACAGTCGTTTGAGTGAGTTGATGTGAGTTTTTTTTGTGAAAATGGACAAAATCGAGTATCGAGCTGTCATTAAATATTTGTTTTTGAAAGGCAATACGCCTTCGCAAATAAAAGATGAGTTGGATTCTGTGTATGGGGACTCTGCACCATCATTTACCACAGTGAAATTTTGGGCTGCTGAATCTAAACGTGGCCGTAAGAGCTTGGAAGACGATGAACGTTCGGGACGTCCAAAAACTGCAACTACCGACGAAAACATCGCCAAAGTTCACCAAATGGTGCTAGACGACCGCCGAATTAAAGTGAGAGAGATAGCAGAGGTTATGAACATGTCAAAAGAACGTGTTTGTCACATATTAAATCAACATTTAGGCATGAGAAAGCTGTCCGCGCGTTGGGTGCCGCGTTTGCTCACGTTAGACCAAAAACGTGTTCGAATGAATATTTCCAACGCTCTTTTGGCGCAGTTTAGGCGAAATAAATCCGAGTTTTGGCGCCGATTAATTACTGTAGATGAAACTTGGATACACCATTATACGCCCGAAACAAAAATACAGTCCAAACAGTGGACTGCAAAGGGGGAACCGGCTCCAAAAAAAGCAAAAACTGTCTTTTCGGCTGGGAAAGTGATGGCGACTGTTTTTTGGGATAGTCATGGAGTTATTTTAATCGATTATCTTCAAAAAGGAAAAACCATTACAGGAGCATACTATGCATCATTACTTGACAAGCTGAAGGCAGAACTTGCGAAAAAACGGCCACATTTGCAGAAAAAGAAAATCCCGTTTCACCAAGACAACGCACCGTCTCACAGCTCAGCGGTTGCCATGGCGAAAATCCACGAATTACGGTTTGAACTGCTTGACCATCCGCCTTACTCACCAGATCTAGCCCCAAGCGACTTCTTTTTGTTTCCTCATCTAAAAATTGCGCTCGGAGGACAAAGATTTTCGTCAAATGAAGAGGCAATCACCTTCGTGAACAATTATTTTGCAGACAAAAATGCCGAATACTATTTGGACGGGTTACAGAGATGGGAGCATCGCTGGGAGAAGTGTGTAGAGTTACAAGGAGACTATGTTGAAAAATAAAAAAAATTTTCAGAAAAAATGTCTTGTATCTTTGTTAGGTCGGAAACTTTTCAGACCACCCTCGTACAGTCATATTAAAATAAAAAACAGAACAAAAATAAATTATCTAACTTGATAAAAAGAGACTTGCTTGCATATATATGACCAATGTACACCATAATTTGTTTTAAAGGTTCTACTAAACAATCTGATTATTAAGATACTTTCTAAAGACAATTTAAAGATAGTTCACGTAGAACTGTATTTTTTGCCAATTGAAGAGTAGAATAAATAAAGGGCTGAGTGCAAATGCAGTGAATATATATTTTTGGCCTAAAAAGGTGTAAAGCGCCAAATGCCAAGAAATTGCTTATTCTCGCAAAATCTTATTTTAAAATATTACAAACCCATTGTTATATACCTGTTAAATAAAACAATTTTGCCTTTCTTGAAAATTTTGTTTTCTTGGCACATAGCCCCTTATTCATTTCCACTCTTCAATTTCAACCTTGCTGTACCATAACTGGTACGTACTGGCGAACTGTTATGAGCTTTGGGGAAGAGTCTCAAACATTTTTTTTTCTAGAATCTGCATTACGATGTAGTTACTCAGTCGAAGATGATTTATGAATTGTTGAACTGCTTTAAATTTTGATTTTGGAAATGTCTCCATCTCTTCATCTTTCTTTTATATAATTGTAGACCAAAAACAATCTTACATTCGGATGTTTTCTGATATGAAGCAGCCACAACTAAACTTAAAAAACCATTACTACCGTCTATAAGCTACCACATCCGTCAAAATCAGAGCATCAGTTAACAAAGATGAATAGTTTTAGCAAGAACTGTTTTTGTAAACCGCTTTCTAAAATGTTGAGACACTCATTAAAATATTTTTTATCGCTAATACCTTTTTTGGTTTTTGAAATCAACACTCTTTAGTAACTTATGGTGTGAAAAATAAATCAATAGCAAATCAGATATTACCAAATGTTCTAAAACTGTCCCGATTATCTCGTTCTCGTTATCGTCATAAGTGACTGCGGAAATGTTCTTGTCAATTAATCTTGTAAACGCATTATGAAAATGAATTTTATTGTGCAACAGTTTAAGTGGGTAAACTCAATTTAAATCAAATATTTATTAAATTTAGAACAGAAAACCTTTCCAATTAATTCCACACATTCAACAAAACTTTCAAAAAAGAAAATGAAAAATCTTAAAACACGCCTGTATTACAAAATTATGCCTTCGGTTTTTTTGTGGTCATCGCACTGCTGTAATTATACAAGAATTTGTTTTTCGAGCAATCAATACTATCACCCCCTTTGATACTGAAATAGGAATGTAAATTTACCTTCTAAATATTCCAGAAGCAAAAGATCGTAAATTTTGTGGTGATGAAAGTAATTGCCGTTTAAACGGCAATAAATTATAGACCTATAATAGGTACCGACAATTTACAACTTTTTGCCTTTGGCCGGGATCTTTTATAAAACCACAGTGAGCTCTCTTTTCGTGCCCATTTCTTGGAAGTCGTAAAATTGACGTTTGCGAGGGTTGTAACGACACGTGCTGCAAACTAAAAGCCACAGGTTTTATTATAGGTGTTACTTCTTTTTATAGTTATTTGATTGTAATTTTTTGGATTTTGTGTTTACCAAATCCTTTTATTCTCCTTTCATTTCAATATAAAATAAGAGTTTTGTTTTGTTTTTAAAATTAACTTTTGTTTATAATGATGGTAATGCATAACCTCAAAACTAAACCTTTTTCAATTTGATCAATGAATGGTATCTTATTGAAAAGGTTTGCAGGGAAAAATAGATGGACACTACTACAGAAAATTGCTTGCTTTTGTTTCTCACATCAGTTTATCGCTTGTTATTTATACTAGACAAGAATAGCTCATTAATGAAAGAAAACATTTTTCTGTCCGACTAATGTAGAAGGTGTAAGATGATTTTTGCTTGGTTTTGTGTTGATTCATAAATGAAATATTTGAATATTTTTTTATGGGCAGTAGAAGTATGAAAAATCTAATTTTCTTTTAATTTATTTATTTGATGAAACTCTTGGAACAATATCCTTGTACCCTTCTAGTATAGTAACATTATAAAATTCTTTAGTATTTTTTCGGATTTTTTGTTTCATTTCAAAGGGGAAATAGATGTGCAGGTCGCACACATTATAAACATGATTTAAAAAACCACATAACATGAAAAGCGAAAGCTTGGCGCCCCTTTCTCCAAAGTATTACTATACTACAGAGAGTAAATTCCCTGCAGGTAGTAATAGAGGTATATCGGTGAGTGCGCTGACCGAAGGTGAATTAAGTTAGTGGGTCAGATTCAATAGCGCTTGCAGAACCACTCTCGCTCTTCAGTGCTGCGCGCGAGTCGCGGCGAAATATTAGCAGCAGCGCTTTGTGAGATTCCTCCTGACTATTGGCGAACGCACGTTTGCCAAATAATTCACATAGTCGCGGTGTAGTACATACATACACAACATACAAAAGTCGCGTTGCTCTTGTTTTTGCTTATCTCTATACGGTGATTATATCATGAAGATTGTGACTAGTTTGTGACGATTATAAAATTATAGACGTTTGTTGTTCCTGATTAGTTTAATTTTTTGTTTTCTTCATTCTTTGTCGCTTATTAAAAATGACCGTCAACGATTATAAAGAAACTGCTTGTGCAACTGCTGGACCTATTGAGGACATGGAAGTTGATAATGATTCGGTACTTCAGACAGGACCTCCACCACAGGATAATAGCGAAAACCTTCTCGGAAGAGTACTTGCAGGTAATTAATTAAAATATCATTCATTTGAATTTTTCCTTTAACTATTTCAAATTTGCATCTCTTCACTAGTATTTAAACTTCATCTCTAATTTTAATTAAGTTGTAAATGTAACTGACCTATCACCAGGTATATTTAGAATTAGTTCCAAATAACATTAACGTTCGTACTCGATTGCAATTAGAATGAAGCAATTAAATTCGTTTGCCAAAAAAAAACTTTGTCACTTTTCCTATATGTTCAGACTAGTCTCTACGTAAGGTGCTCACGAGACCCTCGCGGTTTTCACTTTTCAATGCTAAGAACTTGAAGCGGTAACTAGGACAACGTGGGTCCGATGCGAGAGTAGTTCATTGCACCTCGGCCTTCCTCGCGAATATTCATCTCTTTCTACTAGCAACCTCTCTCTCTTTTGCACTCACTTTTAATTCCACAAACAGCTCGAGGTTTAAAGATCCGTGCCAGCAAACTTGGACTCTAAGCAAAGCTGCCGTAAAGCGGATAATCCTTTGCAAGCTAAAGCATTGAGAGAACGAGTGGGATGCCAAACGAGGTCAAAGGGGCTGACAACGAGACTAGTTCGTTCACCTTTTTGCAGCAGCTATAGCATGAATCTGGGGCAAGATGAAATTAAATGGAAGAGGTTGAGTGCGAAAACAGCACATGTGCTTGGTTTAACCAATGGGTGTTTCGAGAACCCCTCCAAAAGTGTAACCTCGAGGACGGGTTCAACGCTCGCGACCGGTAAATGGGTTACCTGTCCCCCGCGTTCCTTGCGACACATACTGTAGTTATGCACTGTACGTTATCGTTAAGTCGTAACGATATTATTATTGCGATTGCCCGTTGAGGAGAGTTACGATCCAACTCTTTTTTTGTAAATGGACTATGGTCGAAATTGCTAACTGAATATAAACCCTTAAAGGAACGATAATAGTTTCGAAATTACAAAGAATGTAAACACTTAAAAAAGTATTTTTTTTTTCCTTCAAAAAAAAAGTATTTTTTCTTTCAAGCGCTTAAACAGTGAAAATCCATCAAGGATATTTGAAATATCAACTTACCACTTGTCAATATTCCAGCACGCGATATAATTATCTAACCGACAAATAACGGGTTTGATTGAGATGAACTTTTTTCTGTATCTCTCTCTTTCTCTACAAATCGAATTTTAGCCCAGACATTTGGTCAGGAATGTTATATTGAAAAAGGGCGCAAGGTCGATCTATAAAAATTATTTAGTTGTTCTTTTATCTTCTTGAGCTTCCTTTTGATGGGTACAGGAAAATTGTATTTTTTGAACCTTCAAATATTTATGTAACTCTTTTTATAAATGATAAATTAGATTTTGCCGTTTATGTGATTTATCGTATGGCAATTATTCATTTTATGAACCGTAACAGACGTCATTGTGCGTTGTAAGGGAGTTGATAAAAGAGAGAAACTATTTTTAGGTATAATTTTACCAACACCCATAATTTTGAAGGTTAAGAAGTAGGTATTACGTACAAAATAAGCAATGGAGCTTATAAGTATAGAAGAATCTTACGCAATGACATTGGAAAATAATGAAAGTGGGATTCTTTTCAATTGTAGGGGCATCAAATATCTCCAACAGATTTTGTTCTTTAAATTGTAACTGAATTCTATTCCCTTCTCAAAGTTGTTTTTTGTCTATAATGCACATACTATATAAATAGATTTTGTGTTTATGAGAGAAAGAAATAGTCATGTTGTAGCTGATAGTCTTAACAATCCTCTACGAATTGAACAATGATTGAATGATAACCTAGGATGTTTCAAATGGGTTTGTTCAAATTCAAATTTTACTAAATGCAATAGTTTCCAACATAGATAGACAATGTTTGGTCAAACAATATTTTTTCCCGTGTTGAACATCAATGGATTTAAAACTGTAATATCCCAAATTGCGCAAAATCAGTGACAAACAACGCCATGACCTTTGTCCAACCACTGGCTACACAGATGTACTAAGACAAGATTTTTACCTTGATTTTTTGATGCCACTTCAAGAAATTCATGAAATACTACTCAAAGGTGTGGGCAAACAGGGGAAAACTGATAAGCTTGTTTTAGTAAACCAAAAGTTAGAATGTCCATTTGGACTATACTCAGACAAGTGCTGCTTGCATCCACCTACTTGGGAAAAACCTTTGGCATCGTTTTTGCACAGAGTCTTACTATTGTTGGTACTTCTGCAATACAAAAAAAAATCAATAGGTGTGTTCAAAATGTTTCCAATAAAATACGTATGATACTGTAAGATTATGAGAGAAACAATATCTTCTTAACTAGATTAATGGTTTATGCCAAATGAGAGATTAGAAGAACAGTAATTTAAATTAGATACGTTTTGCCAAAAACTTCATTGCTATCTCAAATCTGTATTGGCAAGACTCTCAAAATTTATATTCTATACAAAATTAGCTTTTGGCATTTTGAAAAATCAAGTTGATTTTTCTTAACATATCTGTTTGGCAAAAGGCAAAAGATAATTTTGGACAATGAGAGATCATGACGTTTTGCCTAAAGACAAAGTGTTCAAAAACCAATATCAGAACGGGATTAATATCTTATACCTTCATAGATTTAATTCTTGCTTTTTGTAAGAAATAAAAAGGGAAATTGTTTAGGTTTATTGATCAAACGTGATTCTTCTACAAAGCACACAAAATACTTTTTGGTATGTTGCCAAACGTTTTAAACATTTTGTAGTTTTTAAAATTCATGGATTCGGTTCAATTTTGACTTAATTGGAAAGTTTTGCAAACCATTTTAGATCCAATACTGAGTTTTGCTTTTACTTCTTGTGATGGGGTCATTGCCAAGACTTACAAAGATGAGTGTTGTATGATTTCTTAAAATACTTATTTTGGGCCTACTGATTATCGCTTCTTAATATTTTTGGTTTTTTAGATTTCTCAATTAATATAGATATTTAGCCTATAGCAGTTTATTATTACGTAGTTTCTACAAAGATTTCCAAAACACCTCTTAATTTTGCCATCACTAATAGTATACTAGTTGTCATCAAGGTTTCTATGGTTTATGTATTTTGACCTAAAACCGATTTCGTTTGCCAATCTACCTTCACTTTAATTGTGGAGATGTTTTGCTTTCATAAATATTGTTGAGAAAACCAAGCCTCTTAAGTTCAAAACTATCCTTTCTGAAGTAGTAACTAAAGAGGTCTTTGAGTGTACTATAAACACAGTTAAAGCAAAAAAAAACACATTCACAAATCTAAATCTCTATGAACCAATGTTTAGAAAAGGCTAAAATTAACTAAAATCTAGATTAGAAATTCCATGCTGAAACGTTTTTTGAAAGTCATACGTATAATATGTACAAAATGAGAACAAAGAAAACATTTCCTCTTTTCCCAATAGCAACAAATCAAAACACATCTCACTCGCATTTCTCTTATGTAAGGGCAATTTCTCTCATAATCAATGTGTTTATGTATAGATAGCATGTACGTGTGTACGCGCGTTCTTTGCCCGTATAAGAAGGACAACAATAAAAGTAAAAGCGAAACCACAATTTAATATAAGCATTTCTTCACTATACTATAACTCGGAGTGCCAAGTAATAAGAATGATGATTAAAGGCTGAAAGTGAAACTTCTTGCCTGGCAGCTCACCTGGCTCTTGTACCACTGACACACTATACCTCTGTGTAAAACTTTCTCCTGTCTAAATAACCATGGGAAATATTTGATTTTTTCTTCTTCACTTTGAATACAATTAAAATGTTTGGAGCACATTCTTTTATGGAAAAAAACTTATCTAGTTCAAAAATTTAAGTGATGAATAGGTAGATCATTTTTGTTATTGGATGAATTATCGAATGGAACCCCCAAATTATCTTGTGTTGTATGCATAGTTATAACAGATGTATATCTTTTGACCTATTTCAATAACAGATAAGTCACGAAAGGATCTTGGTTAATAAAAATTAAAATATAGTTTGCTATTAAAACTAACCTCGTTTTCCTTTAAAAAGCTGCAATTGAGTTAAGATTAAAACTAAAATCTCACATAGAAGTTACAATATTCGATTTCTAAATACATTAAGATGTTGAAATATTCGCGTTCATAATATTGCTTGCTAAAAAACAAAAGAAAAAAATAAAAACAAAAACAAAGTATCTTTCTATGATCTTTAATTTTATTAGTAACATAAATTGGTTAAGGTAATAATAAAAGAGGGAATTAATAGAAATGTAAATGCGATTTGAAACAAATGACGAAAAAGTCATAAAATCATTAATAAACGAACGTAAATGGAAACTGCCAGATAAGTTTGACATTGGTTCGAAAGATAGAAATATCTAGAATTATTATTAGTTTACAAACAAGTGCTGAACAGAGAGAAAACTTCATAAATGCGTGTCGATCGAAGCGAGAACGAGCAAATGCTATTTACGTGTGGCCGTGGAAGGAGTGAAATGAACATAGTTCATAAGCTTACGATATTGTATGTCGACCTCAAAACAGAGAGGCAATGCCCTAGTCTCTACACAAGGAACGCGTTGACCTCGATTTTCAAGCATTTGTGAGTCAAAAGGGAATCGCTGCTGCGAGACTACATTCGATGACCCCGAGAGTCGGGCAACGAACTAGCCTCTCCGTAGGATCGCTATGACCTGAATTTCTCTCGTTTCTGAAAGTTTACAACAGTGTATGCTAGTGAATACTGCAAGGGAAGAGTGTCACGCTGGTGTAGAGGCTATACTTCTTGTCCCACATACATAGTCAAGGTGAATGGCCGTCATACGAACCACCCTCGTCCTTTCCACCCTACTAACTTGTGGCTACCACTTGTTCTATATATGGCCGTTGGAGCCCTTTTAATGACTTCATTTGCAGATTATTTCTTTTTTTGCGTCCTTATTTACTGAACTGAATTAATGTTCACTTTATCATCCTACCCATTTTTCTGGATGACTGGCGTATTTACATGTAACTAAAAAGACGATCCTTTTGTTTATTTTCAGTTGTAACCCTTTCATTCATTTCCGGCGTTGTAATAAAAAGAGCAAACTTCCACGAGTAAATAAAAATATTAAGCTGAATAATACCAAAAATAACTAAGTTGAGTCTGAAAGTTAATAAACAAAGAAGATGAAAGTCATTTTATAAACCCGAGTAGGCCAAACAAAAGTGAAAGCTTTGTGCGTGAGTGGTTGGGCAAGAAAGTGAATCTCTCCTGCCGAGAGTTTATTTTCTCTTCTCTCTTGATAGTTACTCTTACTTTCGGGCTGTTTGACTGCATTTTTTACCAAACATGTTCAGATGCATTCCTTATTCTACTTTTATAATGCATTGTGTAACTGTTTTTACGCGGTAAAGCTAATCAATGAATATTTTATTACAGTTTTTATATTTTTTTGTTGCACCCAAGGTGGTGAAAGGATGTTATGATGAAACCTTCAATAAAATTTAAATTATTGATCGAATTAATAGCACAAAAGGTACTATTATTAATCATTCCTTTTATATTCGGTGTTTTGCAAAATAGTGTTGAGGGGAAATCATTCTTTTAAAAATAAGTCAGTCGACCCTTTAACCTAAATAATATAACCTAGATAATATAGCGCAACAAAGTCCCTGAAACTTAAAAATTGAAAATGTCCGCAATCAATACCCATTGAAACATTAGCATTGATAGGGTTTATAGGGTAGAAAAAAAATTGGCAAGACCCAGAGGGACGTTTATTGGTGTTTCGATTTTGTACTTTTTTTTTGTTTATTGGATATTGACGAAATCGAATTAAAATAAGGAAAAAAGAAACGGTTCCAATAGACTAAGTTTTTCACTTAATTGAATTTTACCACCGAAAATAATATTACAAGGTAGGTTCAAGAGAGGAAAAAAACTTGGTCGAGTGTCAATTCCCTGCAACCAAATTAAAAATAATTTAAATGCCCGTGATGTAATTTTTTGTTTATCCTCGTTACAATTGTTTGCTTTTGCTGGTAAAACTTTGTTTCAATTTTCTTCTCATTCTAATCATCTTACCTAAGAATGAAAGAATTAGCAACTTGAAAATAATTCCAGCAATATTTCTGTGGATAGCAGCAATTTAAAATTAAAATTAAAATTAAAATTTCCTGCTTAAAAGTTAATTTTCTCACATGTAAAACAAAAGAAAGAGAGTGTTGCCGATTACTTATTGACAAAATAGAGATAACCTCACTTTTTAAATACCTGAAGTTGAAAGCATTTTAATTACTATGTTGTACCTTAATGTGTATTCGAGTTAGATTTCTCAAACTTTATGTTTATTAATAAACCAGTTTATTCTATTTTTATATATTTCCTTCTTAAAAAAGAATGTTAGATCATGCAAGAGGAGCGCGGGAATTTTAAAAATATCAACCGATACTTGCTACTTACTATACTTTGTCATAAAATAAGAAAGCGAATGAATGAAGGCAAATCCAATTGTGTAAGTTAACGCTCTATATTGAAACTCATTGCTCATGTAAATTGGTTGATTAATCAATATCTAAACATCAACAGTTTCCTGTTGGATATCAAATTAATCTGAATTCAAACTAGGCGTGTGTATTTGATTTGATAGTTTACTAAACATGGAAGGTTCCATAAATTATAAATTGTGAAACTTATCCCTAATAGAGAAAATGAATTATCATAGAATTTAACAGTTTTTAGTTTATTTTATAGCCAAAAGAGTTAAAACATTAAGACTCTTAGGACGCTGCAAACCTTTTTATGTAAACAGGTAACGTCCAAACATAAATAAGATTATCATCAGCAGCACGAAAAGCAACACAAACATTTCCTTCTTCCACTATCACGTATATAGGGCATTTTCCAGAAGCGAAATACCAATAAAATAGCAGAAATCAGGACACATTTATGTTCATGTCGTCGTGGGTGCATTATCCGTATAAAAATCAACCCTTTTTTTTCGAACACCCTCACATCTCCACATTTACCTCTCTCTTGGCAAAAAGTTAACAAAAGCTATGAAACTACCGCAATAAACTCAAATTGCCTTCGTACATAACCGGGTTCAACAACCGAAATAGGGGGTGAACTCTCTCTCTCTCCAAATATCGCGCGAGGAACAGCGCGCGATGAGCAATCTCGATGGAGAAGAGCGCGTAGGTGGCACACAATTTCGCCCTCGCGCTAGAATTTCGTTCAAAGTGCCTTCAAAAGCATAACCCGAATGAAGATTTTCAGGCGTCATTGCCCCGAGATTGGGAAGCTGTAGAGAGATGTGTCCCACGAAAAGAAACAGTCCATAAGTATGGATGACGTTAGTGAAGCCTTTTGGGGTGGCGAGGTCGGTAGGTTATTCACCCACGACACCCCGAGGTCAACCGATCTAGGTCACTCGCCTCGCATATTATAACACTCAGTTCGCTTTATGTTGCGTAATTGTTAATTATATCTCATATTAAGTAGTGGATGCCATATATGAATATTTTCAGAATTTGCCTCTCTTTTAAATGCGTGAACATTTATGATAAGCGTACAACAGCTGCCATCGACATGACAGGCATTATCGTGATTATTGAAGAGAATTAAGCGGAAAGTTCCAATATTTTTGTTATATAAGGACGTTAAAATACAAGAAAACCTTCAACGAGAAATTACGTAACGTAGAATGTGGCTGAAGTTGCTGAGTTATACACTAATACCCACGGTATTTTTTTCTTAGAGAGAAACCTTGATTGTTATTGTTCAGGATATAGTGGAAACACTAACCAAAGCATATACTTCTGTCTTTAATTCAAAATTATGCTTTTCTATCAGAAAGAGTGAAAATGTAAAATTTGAAAGAAAATCCCGCCAAAATATTAATTAAACCAAGGTGATAATAAAGAAGGTCGTCTAATAAATAAACAATGCTGTAGCTGAATGATGAAATTTTAAGATCTTGTGAAAGAAAATTATGTCTTAACATCTTTACTTTGTACTTACATACATCAAGAATCATTTACATGAAAGAGAAATGTTAATCTTTGTTTTGCTTTAATTCGAAATATAATCCAGAAGTGTTAAAGGTCTGTTTTCTCATAAGTTCTAATACATAATCAATTTAGCCTTTCTGATTTCATTATGCATTCAGACTTACATTAGGTAAGCAAGGTTTTGCTTTGTAATTTAACTTGTATTATAGATATGTATTAACCTCGGTATTAGCATTTTCTACCTTTATTACAGAGGCGGATTGTTATTATTATATGTGTTGGAATGACTTGGCTTGCATTGTCTTTTATGTAATTTTGCTTTTAAAGTTTGCATTATCGTACCGACTTTGGTATTAATCTCAGCTTCTTGAGTTATTGAACTAATAAAATGAGAATTTCCAAAAAGATACAGTAAATATGTAGTGTACAATTTTTTGATCGTCACACAACTAAAAGAAGATTTCGAAAATCTATGGTTTCATCGTTTGCATCTCAAAAAATAAACACCTCATCTGTAATGATATTTCCTTCTAGAGTGTCTTGGGTTTTCTTGCCAAAAATTTTGGTATCAAGTTTTATTTGTAATGGATGTAGCTAAGTTTATTGAAGATTGTTTTGAACAATAATATACTTAAAAGTCCTATGTATGTGATTTACAAAATTTGCACTTTTGCTCTTTGGTACATCAAATGTTCAATGCCTAACAATGACATTACCACTACGGCAGATAGTATGTAAAGTCCGTGAATTTCAAGGTATCATGCTAACTATATTGTAGCGGAATAATAGCATTTTCATGCCATTGATATCAAAGTTCTTTTAACCAGTTGCTCTCCTACTATATCCACTATAAATTTTCTGTCAATTTTTTTTTAAAAGCAAAGCAAAAGTCAAAACTTTCAATTTTGAGAAAAAAACTTCTATGTGTTTTGTTTTTGATTTAATTTCAAAACCAAGACTAATATCGGTCTCGATTTTGTCTTGGTCTTGTAAGACTCTGCTTTCATTCATAAAGAAGTTCTTTTACGCCAAGATTTTTAAAATCAAAATTTACACGAATCTACAAAACTAAGACCGACACCAAGACTGGAAGATCACGATAAAAACTAAAACCAAGATTAACATCGATCTTGCTTTTGGTTTCAAGTTGCAAATCACTAATTTCCATTATATTCCTGTAGGAAAAACACTTAAAATAGAACGAACCACAAATTTATAAAACTTTAAAGTGAAATTTAACTTCTGAAGACCGCAGGTGATTTTGTTTATTTTGCATACAAGCTTTAAGGCCTTATGAAGTATTTGGATAACTAATTTATCTGGCAATTTATGTTTCTAAGTTTTTGTTTTGTTCAACTCAAAATAGTTTTTTTAGTCAAAATTGTAAATCACGATATCGTCATGGTTATATAACTGTAAAAACCTGTAACTGTAACAAAAATATCAAAATCTAAAAAGACATGCGATAGTTCTTGTGCAAAATGGAAGCCAAAAAGATCAAAACTCAAAAGTTGGTATTAACTTTCTTTGTAGATATCTTAAGAAAATAGAAATATTCTGTTGGATTAGTCGACCAAATGGGACAACTTCGTTTGGTTTCTAAAAAAAAAAGCTCAAAAACTACAGGACTAAATATTTTATGCCTCATTTTAATTCCGTAATAGTTTTATAAGATTAGAGTGAATAGTTGGAGTTTAAATAGAAGTACTTCAGTCTGAGTCCATAATAAAAATATTTCTTCCAAGTCGTAAGTTATAATGACAAAAATCCTTCGGAAAACAAAAGCGACTCGTCAATTATTCAATAAAAATCGGTACAAAGCTACTTACTGATTTAAGAACTCGTACAATACATTATTAGAATAACAAGAGAAAAATCGAAAATCAAGAAAAGTTTTATGACTAACAGAACGTAGTGTTTCGAAGGGAAAACCTATTCGATTACAATTCCATTGATGTATGTAATTTATGGAAATTTTGTTTTCCCATACAACTGAGTTGTAAAATATTTTTATTAAGATTGAAATACTTTGTACATAATCAAGTTTTACCTTCATTTTAGTTGGGAGTTATTTTTCTAGTTGATTTAAGAGTTTCTAATAAAAATAAACCTTGCGTTAATTCATTATGTAACATTTGTTTGTTTTATATTTATAAAAGCAGCAAACAAAAGAAGACTTGTAAATAACTAAAAAATATGAAATTTACTAATTTAATGAATAATAATTTTGGATTATCATATATCCCTTTTGCCTTTCCCTATTTATAATATCAAAGGAAAGAGGGTTGTTTCTAGGAAATTGGGATCTTATTCTCAATTTCAACATCGGGGGCTGTGCGTGGGAGCCGCGTAGGCTTTGCGTCAATACAATGTACACAGCACACACAGCACGTATATCTGTATGTATACCAGCTAGGTTTTTTGAACTGGTGGAATGTTCGGTACGGCCCTGGAGTTTGCGTAACGATGTAACTAATCGAGAGTGCGGCCCAGATATACACGGGTCGCCGACCGACATCGCGGTCAAGACTCCCGACTCCGTAACATTCCTTATGATCCACCCTGTTTTACAACTTTTTTATACATAATTGAATTTTATGTGCATGTACATGCCAAAATCTATAATTTCTAACCAATAGTATAAGAATTATCTGTCAAACAGACACATAACCTAAATGAAAGGGAAACAACTGCAACAATTAAATGAGTTAATATCTGAAAATAGCCTGAAAATGGAAAATGAAAGCAAAGTTAATGATATACAGCACATATACATAACACACAAAGTAGAAATATCCCAGAAAAATCGAAGGTTGTGGCTAGTTGAGTGCACAAAGTGATACAACTTGATACATGGTTGGTTCTTACAGCTCAAGGCCTCGCGATTCGCGCGTCCCACTTTCCTTGCTTTGGTCAATGACCGGACCAATGTAATAACTATCGATTTGGCGCTAAAATAAAGAAAAAAAATCCGCCACTCACCTTCCAAATTGCGATTAAATCCGCTATGTGCCCGATAATACTTGATTTTATCAACAAATTTTTGTATGTTAACCAATTTAGAACACGGCAATACTTTTCTTGAAATAATGAGCTCTCCAAAATAATTTGCATGTTTTCTTTTCAAATATTATGTATATGTGTGTGCATGTATTTTAAAAAGTTTTTTAGTTCAATAAGCAGGAAATACAGGATCGGACTTTATTATAATAATAATCATTCTCTTGCGGTGCATATTATTTTAGCTAGACTGAAAACATTAGAACAAAGAGTAAATTGAGTTTTTTCCTCTTTTGTAAAAAAATTGTAAACGAGGAAACATGAACAATTGACAAAAAGTAATTACTGACTTGTGAGAATAACGTGACTCACAGGAATAGAAGTGTAGTGTGGGTTGAAAAAAAACAATGAATTTAGTAGTTGTTTTCCTTTGACGTCAGTACGGGCCACCCCGTGGCTCATCTCACGTGTACACGTTGATAGTCCATTCATGCTACACGCTTTTCTAGCATAGGCATAAGAACTCTGAAGATTACAAAAGTCTGAAAAAATCTACTGACGCATTTTGGTCAAATATAGATTCTAATCCAAGGGGATAAAAGTTAGGAAAAAAGTATTTTTAAGAAAAATTAAAATGTGGATTATATGCCCCGAACTAAGCAATACTGTGTGAAATTCAGTGCATTGTTATCCATCTACTCAATTTGGTGAAGGTCTATAAAATATAGTTAAGAAAGTAATTGGCGTAAGCGCGTGGAATGAATTACACAACATCCATGATTATTAAGAAAAATAAATTTTGTCAACTAAATAGGTTTAATCTGGTTGGCAAATTAAGTAATTATTTAAAAATAAATTGCTCGATAAATGTTTTTGCCTTATCATAATGTGTGTTATCAAAAACTTTAATGAGCAAAGAACATATCTTGTTACCTTTGAAAGAAAAGGATGCTGTTATGTGGGGAAATATTGCAAATTTTTGTCGTTAGTAATGGTGTAATATTTTGTTCTTTGTAATACCTGCATTATATCAATCTATAAATTTTGATAAATAATCTTCTAGTATTCGAATTTCAAATTGAAAATTTTTGCAAAATTACAATATTCAATAGATCACATACTCAGTTAATGCCAAAGTAGTGCCTAATTTTGTTGAGAAAATTCATTTTGCCTAAAAATAATCCAATTTTTTGTATAGTGCATGGTCAACTTCCTTTCAAAAAATTTTGTTAGTTACCCTATTTTACATAACATTCTTTGTTCAAAAACTAGTCATATTTTGATTTTGTATTTCCGAGAAACGCCATGATATCTACGCCACTGATTAAAAAACCTTGTTTAATCATTCTAAGCAAAATTACAATTCGCATTTTGAAACTAGGCTAATGTGTAACTATCTATTTAAAGCTAAGCAGTACAAACACATTCGTCATAAACAAACAAAATAAACAAAAAAATTTCGCCTCTGATAAGATTATCTTTTAGTAGCGGTCATTGCCCCCGTTGACAAACAAACTGCCATATATAATATTAAAGATATCGTCCCGATATACTCAACAAAAATTGCTCAAAACCACGAGAGATAATTGCATTATTAAATAAATAAAAAAATGATAGCAAACTTTAATTTAGTCTACAGCCGTCTGAAGTCTGTACAAGAGCAGATTTCGTGCGTGTGTATTGTCTTTCTTCAATCGGCAGCATTTTGTTCATCGATGTGTTATTTATATTGGGTTTTCAACACGTGGTAAACGTGAATACCAAACGCCATTTTAAAACGTCCAGTTCATTCCACAGGTGAGAAACCGGCGTCTGCGCGCGTCCCGACGCCCACGTTCCTGCTAACAACCCCGGACGCGGACGCCGAACCCGCCAGTTCCGCGCTGGAGCCAAAGCGATTTGGTTTCAACCCTCTGGAAATGGGGAAAAGTTTGTGTATTGTTTGAAAAGTTAATTACCTTAACGATCGCGTGTGTTTTGTTTGTTACAATTGTTTGGGATACGTTTAAGGGTGCATTTACAAGTATGACTCAGTACGGAACACCTGTTCCCCCCAGGGATTGCAACCCAGGTTTGTTATTATTCCTAAATTAATTTGTTTTCAGAGAAATACTGCAGAACATTAATGATGCCAAAACTATTTTTGAACCTTATTTTGGAAAACAAAAAATTTTGGAAAATTATAAAGAATTCATTTTTGTGTTTTTTCGCGTTTTTTTTACATTTTTTGAAGGATGTAATTCGAGTTAACTATTAATAATAAATTGAACTGGATTTTAAAACGTTATTTCTCGCAAATTAAACTTCTAAATCATTTTAATTTCTTCTTTAGTATCTCTAGACATTGTCAAAATTAAGTATTTATAAAGAAATTTCAAAATTTTTATTTTTGTTGGAAATTAAATTTCAAGGCAAAAAAGATTATATTAAATATCAGCACGTGTTCGTTGACCCTGACACTGAACTTTTGTAAATAAGGCTTGGAAATTAGCTGTAGCGACATCTATGGCTCACTGAAGCAACATCAGACTTCACCAACTATGGTTTACGTTTTGTGCGCTAGAGGTCGGGACCAGTCTCTGTTTTAAATCAATCGTTCATTCATTCATACCTGCATCACTTTGTAATATTACATCATTATTACTTCATAAGAAAAGATAATTTAAGATCCAACATATTTAGTCAATACAAGTTTTACTCATTTTTCTCAGAAAACATGAGGAAGAAGGAAGTAAACTTTTAAAAGCGAAACTTCGCCAAATTGACTTTCAAATCAAAAAATGGCTAAACTTTTTTTTTGGGAGGCCATTGTAGTTTTTGAATTTTCTAGATTTATGCATATACCAAGGAGAATTGGAACGTAAGAGGAGAATGACAAATAAACGGGTCGCGAGAGGTCTCTAACCGCGAATCGGGTCAAAACTCGCGAGCTTAATGTGAGTAACCTCGTTTGTGCACTTCTTTCAAACAAGTGTACTGTATCGTATCGTTTAGAGATACAATATGCACACATAATAGAGTAATACTCTTATCGTATAACGAAACGGCGAAAGTGTTGGGATAAATCTAAATTTAATTAATAATTATAATGTAGTTATGTAGTAACAAACGAGCAACGTATGCATAAGTAATTGATTGGGCAATTCGTGTCAAAAAATCTGTAGCGACCAGTTAGTGGAAATATTGCAAAAATAAATGTGTGTGTACGTGTATTAGTTTAGAATGCATATTTAAAATTGCAAAACATTGTCGTAATTGCGCCAATTGCTCGTTTCACCCAAAGATATATAATTAACACAAATATTATGAACAATTTTTTTCCTTCCTTTTTGCAATTACACTTTTACTGGCATTTGATTTCAATTGCAAAACCGTTCGCACGCTACTATATTTATTTCTATGTTAAATTATAGCCGTTGTTAAAGTAAATGTAAATTTAATTTGCCATAAACTAAGGCATTTTTGCCATTTGCCTTCATTTTGATTTACTTTACATGGGCAGGTCGTTGAAAGGCTTAAGAGGTCGATCAACTGTGTAGGATTGCAGGCAATAATCAACCCGTCCTTTTTCGGATACCAACAAACGCACCATTTGATAGAACGAGAGGTCAGTAATAAGAATGTTGCAAGGCTAGACGACCTTGCCTTCACTATGGGCTTGGACCCTCTGGGGTCTATAATATGTTTGTTCTTCATTTTTTCATTGCATCCAGACATAGCTAAAAATAATCCTATCGCTTACACTTCTATTCGTCACCATCTTGTTTTGTTTATTTTTTTATTTCCATTTCGAACGAATCCCGTGAAATAATTAAACACAAGTGGAGATAATTAGCGAAAGGGAGCGAGTTTGCAGGTGAGTGACCCGCAAGGAGGGCACTGGCACTACTACCGCGGTCGGTTTCTGCTGCCACGCGCACATTACGCAAGTACGGTCCTGTCATTTGCATACGCATACTACTCTATTTACTATGTATTTATTTGTGGTCATTGCACCCATCTTTGCTTAACACTTAATGGGCAGGTCGTAGACTCCTACAGTAATGTTCTTAGAAAAACAAAAATGAAAAAAAATCGTTTTATCATAACCGTTGGAGATAGAAGAGGAGGATGAAAGAGGAATATAAAAAAAAGAGTTTATATGGTGTTGTTGGCCTGAAATTTTGTCTTCATACATTATCCAAAAGAATTCTTGATGATGCCAACGCACTAAGCACACACACATATGCAGGATAGTAATCGATATAATCATAGGTTAATGACACAATCTAATTTTGTTATGGAACTCCATTACCTCGTCAATGTACGCTTTTGGGAATTCAAGGTCCGACTATTAATTATTATCATGGCATATAATAATAAATCATAAAATTTATGAAGAAGTTTCTTTTCTGGAAAATGATATTAATGTGAATTTTATTGGCTTGTTGCTGTCCAGCCCTTTTAGTATAAGCTGCGTGTAAGTTATCTTTTTTTAGTCTTTCTGTAAAATCAATGATAGGCGGTTGGTTTGGTGGTGGAATAAAAAGAGTGGGTGCTTTCATGCTTGGTGTAGATATTTTTGGGTTTGTCCAATAATGTTTTATATTCTTCCAATTGATTTTAAGCTTACACTATGAGGACTCGAAACGATGTATTTGTATAAAATACGGCGGTCTGGCGTTGAAATATAATCACAAGATTAGTATGTACTGGTCTTCTTTGCACTATTTATTGTGATTAATAACAGATATAATGAAATTGACTGAGTTATTAAAATAAGGTGATGATTAAGGTTGGATCTTTTTTTTAGTTTGTTAATGTATCGAATCTTGAATTGTTGTTTTTAAATTTCCTAAAATGACCCATTTTCCTTCAACTAATTGATCGATATAAACATGATCTTATAATTATCTTTATTTATTGATTAATGCTAAAACAATGTGCCTACCTATAAGTTGCTCCATAAATAACATTTTCTAAAATATCAACTTTTGTTGAAAAAAAGTGAGAGGATGGTACAATAACACAACTGGAACCTTTGTGTGATATTGAGAGAAAACACAAGAAAATATATGGAGGTGGCGGAATGTATTGTTGTAAACATAAAACCCATTATTTATATAGGTTATCGGACTGATGCAAAAATAAAAAAAGGTCATCACCATGGGCTTTAGTTATTTATGCCTACTAGATATTTTTAGAATTGTATTTTTTGTCTTCCTACCTTTTTTTATATAAAAATAATTTCAGTACTCCTTTTGATAATAAACCAATTCAAAATCACTTGTAGCTCGGAGTTTTCATTTTATTTTTGCTTTCAATGATATAAATTTTTCATAATAGCGTCAAAAAATAATAATTTTAATTATGTAGAAGGTAATTTAAGTGCTTTCATAATTAATTTACTTTCGATAACATTTTTATCGGCAAAGGAGGCCACCAAAACCAGTGAGCCAAAAAGATAAATCCACAAACCCACAAAAACTGTATATGTGTGTGTAGGTATGTATCAGAGTACGGTAGCACTTAATCCATGCAGTAGGTCGTAGACCTTTCAGGTCAAAAATTCACCTACGTTAAATATTTCATATTATAAATGGATTTTTATTTTATTAAGTTAGTTTGATAATTTTTTCTTCTCCTTGCACCTACAGAACATCTACTGTTAATTCTTTTAATCTAATTCCATATCCATAAATCGGTGATTGGGAAGAAAATCATGGGAGGAATGATCTCTTCAGTGCAGCCCAACGGGTTCATCGCTCGCGAGGTCGTTGGTTGCATCGACACGCGAATGCGAACAATGGCAGCGATTGCAGATCGCGCCAGATTGCCACTGAGGTAAAAGTAACGGTGCCCGAGTTCGATGTTCTCTGGAAAGTAACGCAAAGCGCATGCCTGCTGTGATAATATGTTCCTATCAAGTGCATTTACCCCATCGAGATGTAATATTAACATTACAACCATTTAATGCGGAAGAAATTAGAAAAAGACTACTGTAAGAATTTCATTAAAAAAATCCTTCAAATAGTAGTGACAAATCAAAATCAACTTATTACCTTAGGGTTTTACGGTTATTTTAAAACATTTTAAAACTACCCGACAAATAAAGAAATTTTCTGTTGGGACTCTATAGAATTTGTCTAAAAACCACACGAATCCTTCATGCTCAATAAACATGACAAGCAAGCTACACATACCCAATAAACTCGACAAATACATTTTGTCTAGGTCAGTGATGATAAATCACAAGCTTTTACTTGGAAATCTTTAAAGTTTTATGGGGTTTGTTAGTTATTCCATCGTTGAAATCTCCAGCATAATTTCTTGATTTTTAAATATTTTTCATTCCTAATACCATGTAGGTCAATAATCTAGTTTAATATGACTCAACTTGTCTTAAATAAATAAATCAATAAGATTCAAACATTTAAATGCAAAGTATTTATGCAGGGTCGTATCATATAATTTAATAATATTCTTTTTGTTATTTATTTTTAATTAATACCATTTAAAGAAAAAGAAACCTAAAATATTTTATAGTTACCATTTGTATACGTCCACAGAAGGTCGTAACTAATAATGATCAATTAAGTCGTTAAAGAGTTTTTGACCAGGCAATATATCTCTTTTACCCAGAAGCTGCCCGT
Source organism: Ignelater luminosus (assembly GCA_011009095.1). Taxonomy (NCBI): domain Eukaryota; kingdom Metazoa; phylum Arthropoda; class Insecta; order Coleoptera; family Elateridae; genus Ignelater; species Ignelater luminosus. The sequence goes on from VTPC01000924.1 coordinate 143,972, forward strand.
GTTTAAAAGGAATCTTAAAACTGCCCAAAACTAACATCAACTCGTCTCTATGGCGTTACGGTAATTATGGGTCTTTGATCTTTCTAGTGTTAATTCTGTTGTTGTCGAACTTTTCTTTACACAAATTGTCGTAGCAAGTGTATGGGTAGTAAATCAAACTAAATATTGTAGCGAGTGTCATTACCCTCGACACTGATGCATGCTGTGAAGTTGGTTGCTGATCCTCCCACGGCGTTATGCAATGTCTTCACGGCCGAACGGCTCTCGTGAGGGTTCCTCAACCTAAGTGCAACAACGTGCGGTCCCGTAATATTCTTAGAATGAACTGCACTTATAGTCAAAGGCCGCAGGCTATGTGTAAACATTACTCGGATTCTGTAATTCGAGTTCGGACCATTTTTGGTTATGTGGAATGTTGGAAGAAAGATTTATCTTATGTTAGTTATACATAAATAGCTTTCTTATAACAATTTCATTTAAAAAGGTCGATATTTCAATAATAATTAATTCCTGTATGCACTGATTATTTTAATGCGCCAATTAAGTTGTTTTTGTTTTTTTGTTCAGAATTAAGGATATGATATTTCACTGATTCTCTTCAAAACAAACAGACATTATGTTTAACAGACTGGAAAACTTTTTAATGAACGATAAAGTCGAGGATATTTTAAAATCTCTGTAGCACAGAAAATCTCGAGAAAAATCCTTCGTAGTTTTATATGGTACCAGGAGTTTTTGCTGTTTTGAAGGTTAAATTTCATGAGTTCCAAGTAAGAACTTTATTGTTAACAATAGCAATTACCTACTGTCCCACCTTGAAATCATTTCAAACCATATCCAAACTCCGGCATATAGATTTGGCCACACAACTCACTTGTAAATGTCAAATATAATCTAGTGTGACCAACAACACCAGGGAGTCATGGTAAATTCCAAACGTTTCGTGTCAGTAACCTGTTGGAAAAAATCTTTCGAATATTGTACGTTTTTAACCTAATACAAAACATTAAGTAATTAGGTATAGTTAAGTTCGTTGCCCCTTTATGTTTATGTGTGCGTGTTTAAGTGTGTGTGTGTGTCAATAACTCATTAGCATTGATAGAATAGTTCATGAGTTTGTCGTTCTTTATTCTAAGAACTTTTGGATGAATAAGCTGTAGTTTATTTTACACATTTCTCCTACGTAGTAAACGCACTTAGTATGGATAGGAGCCGTTAGAAATGTGTACGCATGTATTGTGTATGCATTACTACTACGTCATCACAGTCACTAACCTTCACCGGAAACGAAAAGATCACGAAAAATTACGACATTGCGTTTTTCTTGCACTTTATTTTAAAATTGGCACGACTGTGCCAACTTAACTCTGTATATTACATTGTTTCAACACAAAAATTGTATTATAATTACCCACCCATTTTTATTGCAAATGTCAATTGTCAGCAAAAATAAACACAAAAAAGTTTAAATTTCGTTTTTTCTGCAATAATTATAAAATTTATTTCTTGTGATATAATGTAGTATCTAAGCAGTAGAACGCGACAAGTGGAGCAAGGTTTAAATGTCTTTAGCCTCTTAGTGCCTATGTATCAACAGTTTCCACTTTATCTATCATTGATTGATATAATTAGATTACTACATCATGGTGTATTAAATATTATCTGAAGAAATTTGTTGGGGAACCTAAAGAATTGTCTATTAAGATTGCCGGAACGTGCGACCAGTGTAGTTGATTTGATAATGTGTCTATCGCGTAAGTATGGCAGATAGAGGATCGATTCTAACACACTACTGGAATAAGACATATATCGGAAAAATGTTATGTAAGAATAAGGTGATTTGTACATAGTCTTAGATTTTGGTTTAGCAAAAGAATTTATGTGGTACTGAAGTTTCTTTTTCCAGAGCTTTACTGATCGTTTCAATCACCCTGTGCCGAACGATGGCCAGAAATTAATTTCCGATCTTCTGTGGTAATCTTACTAATCTTTTGAATTTTTCTTGATTTAAACAACATTATACCTGATGTTAATTAGGAAGTGCGTTAGGAATTTCTAGAAACTCCTTACAACACTTTTTTGATTGGTCTCTTGCAATATCAACTGAGTAAATGAAGAGAATTTGCAAGTTTTGAGATTTGTTGAACTTTTTGCAACAGTATTAAGTATTACGCATTAACATATTTTGATCAAAAGTTTGTCGCCATTATAGAAGTTTGCAGTAACGGGCCATTAGCTCTTTTGGTGCCCTATTTAAAGTCAAAAACTTCTGAGAGCAATTAATTTCTATCTGAGGAATCTGAATAAAGACTGATAATTCGCCATAATGCAATATTTCAACTTTCAATATCTTCAAAATCTTCTTAGGCCACCTCCTTGACGTTGTTTTCACTATTCCGATGTTTGCTCGTTTCTCATTTCACTTCCAAACAACTCTCCGTGCTTTACCTTACTTTAAAGCTGATGATCGAAATCCTTTATGTTTATAGATTATTCCGTACCAGAAATTAAAAAAATTTATAGTATATGTCTAGGTTTATCATTGAAGCGCTACGACAACATTCCTTTGCACGAACGTTCTGCAAATCAAAATAAGGTATTGAAACTGAACATCTAGCGATTCCAAACACTGGTTTTCCGCAAGAACCCTGAATTCTAACCAATCTTTGACTTTTCTGCGTTATGGGTTTACAGATTACAATTTTCCCAACTTGCAGAAGGTTTAATATTTCTAATTGGCGATTAATGATAAACTACCTAATACTGGACCAATTCAAGCTTTTGACACGATCAGGAATACAGATAATGCCCATGGCCGAAACGAAACTTTCTTGAATTTTCTAGGCAATTAGTAATTGGAAATTGTTTTGAGGTCATTGCACTTCTTTGCGATACATCAATGAATTTATTAAATCCGTACAAAAACATTTGAGTTTAGATAGACCAGAATTTCCATTTGTTGCCCTTAGCTTGGTGATAATCGTGTCCTAACTATGCTTCATAAATTGTTCTACATTTCTCTCATTCTTTCTCTTGAAGTGTATTCTGGTATGAAATTTTAGAATTAGAGTGTGTGCCTTTTGTTTTGTCCAAAAATCTAAAGTAAACAACATGGAGTGCTGTTCTTAGTGTAGAGAATGTTACTCTTGATTTTGGGCCATTCTTATCAATTCAATTCGGGCATGGTTCTACCACATGATACCTTCAACCGATGAAGAATTTGCTTCGAGAACAATGACGTCATGGGAGGGCATGCTACCCATCTTCTGTCTACTCAAGAATTTGTCATTGAAAATCTAAAAATAGTGTGACTGCCTTCTCTATTTTTACACAAGTGTTCTCATTGTGATTTGCACGGTAGGGAAGAGGCAACAAAATAGTATTTCCCTGTATTAGTATTATATTGCTGATATCATTGAGACGATTATGGGACTTTTTCTAGGAAACGTAGATAGATTAAAATGATTATTACTCTTTGCACCCTAAATTTCAAAACTGTCCCAAAATTATCCTATTTCATTTAATAAAAACATTAGAATGATCAACAGCAATGGGCCAACAATAACCGCTGCCTAAGTTATGTTTTTGAATTGAACCCATTTAAATCTAGTGATTTGTAATGAAACAGTCAACACCACATAAAACAAAAACATTACGTCTTTAATGTTTTGCTTTTATTTTTAGAAGAACTAGAGATATAGTTTCAATACAAAAAATCATAATTTATACGTATTAACTTCCCTTTTCTTTTTTTCTCTTTTCTCAGCTGAATTAACAGATGGTATCCTTTAGTAGCTTTTGTTAGCAGATGTTAATCTGTGGATTCAGAAGACGGAAATCAGTAAAAAACACCGTAAACATTTAAAAGTCCCTATTCGACAATTTCCTCAAGTAAAATTATTTTGGCAACAGGTCTGCTTTTATAAAAATACCTGTTTCGATGCTAGGGTGTGCAGCCGGCGCGTGCAGCTTGCTGATTGCACCCCTCTTGAATTTTAACCACATATAATTTTCTAGGTGCAAAATGAAGGGAAGAAAAAACCCGCATAACAGTACATCCTTTGTGATATAGAGTCCAGATTTTGGCTCGTGGATGATTTTTTGTCTGGGCGGTCGCAGCTTTTGGTTTCGTATAACGGTCTCTATTGTATATCACGTGTCGTTTGTTTCTTCCTACTTTTTGATAATTTCATTTATTGTATGGTATATAACGGTGTGTCCACCGGAAGTACATACAATGTACCAAGCGTACGTGCAGACAAAATCACTCATCGAACGTAATTTGAACCGCGATTGTGTTCGATTTACTATTATTAAAGCGCTCATCGTGAGTGTTGATGTTATTATGATCAACAATGCTTTGTTGTAAGACGTTCGATATTAATTATTATTATTATAATTAATTATTATTGAAGCCGATTAATTATCGACATTACTTTATTATTTCACATTTAAGAACATGCAATTTTTGCGTTCTTAGGTATAACAGAAAAAAAAATGCAAATTTCTCCAATTCTAGGAATATTTGGGTCTTTCGAGTGTTCTATTTTATTTGTGCAATATTATGTATTTTAGATCCTGGTAGTCATAAAAAGATAACAGAGTTTATTACGGTTTGGACCTTTTTACCATCCAGGCAAAAATGTTATTTTTGTAATGTTAGCTAACTGACATGACAGGTAACGGCACACAAAATGCTAGTAAATAATATCATAAAGTTCTTTTATGTTCACTTAAGATTTATGCTGGTCATAATAATAACGTTAGCAGCTTATTGGAAATCATATACGATCACTGTCGGCTAGAATCCAAACTATTTACAAGTGAAGTCAAATAAAATTTTAAAAGGAAAAGAAACAGGGTTGATGTTTACCCTAGGCCCACCATCGAAAAAAAACCATACTTGGTTGTGAGGACACATGTAGGCGCTTCGTCGAGTTCAATGTCAGTCAGTCGCATCTTTTTTCCTGGGTCGCCGACTGACCGTGGCCGCAGCTTCTTTATAGAGCAAGAGATGCAGTAAAAACTCTTGTTGCTGACGAGCGAAATTTTCCGGTATCAGCCGAGCATGAGGATGAACTCACTTTTCGCTTAAGTTTCTGTACCACTGGGGTAAGTGACTCTCCGTGACCTCGGAATATGGCGAATGTTCTCGAAAAACGCCGATTGCGATTTGCTAGGTCAGTGGCCCGAAGCAACCTCTCAAAAAAGACACTGCCGTAAAGAATGTTGCTTAGATTGGCTTTTATTTTTATTCCACAAAGAGAGCGAGTTACCGGGACAGGAAATGACTGTTAATGCTAGCAAAATAAATAACAAAACACTAACGCTAACCTTGCGCTTATTATGCTTCTAACATTCCCTCAAATTTGTCTTATATAAATTTGTAAAATCTGTTTTTATTTACTAATACAATTTTAACTTTTAAAGTTAACTGTAAGTCACACAACACAGTAAAAATCTTTTCTGTAACTGTACCCAATATCTCAGCAAAAATTATTTTATGGTGCCCTTGCAGAAACCGAACAATAAAAATATTTCGTAATGGCCTTCCCGTTTATTTCGCAACAGTTTTCTTCTCTGTGTCGCATTTATAACAGGCTTCGACCATAAAAATATTAATTTTACGACAGTGAAAGTTTCGGGGTCATCATTGATGCCTCCAATTCTAACAGTGGAGCCGCTCTAAAAGTTAAACTCGAAAGGTTTTTTGGAAGGGTTGCAAATAGAAAATTCGTTTTGGGCAATAAAACAATAACAAAACGGATAATAATAAACCCGACAGTTTGACCATGACAAACAAAGTATCGGGGAAGGGGTCACTAAACTACTTTTCAGGGTACAACGGACATTTTATAGCTGCTGCTCGAATAATTTTGGCCATAGCCTTGAGTTTAATAATGACCAAATGATATCATCTACTTCCAAGGTTTTAACTGACAGCAACAACCTCATATGTGTTCAAGAGACGAACAAGTTCTAATGACAAACGAAAAAAGATATGAATTTTAGGTTATAAATACTAGGATGATTAAAAAAAAAGTCTGATCTTGGAAAGAACAAAAATAAAGTTTTTAGAATTTATTATTAAATGGAAAATTAGTCGTTCAAGATACATTAAACGAATTGATTTATTTAAAGATATCCAAAGTTCGATTTTATTTTATTTTTTTCCGATACAGAAAATTGTTATTACGTAAAAGATAATTTCAGTTTTCAACCTTGTGGGTGTATAAGGCATGTTTATTTTTGTAACGAGTAAAAACAGTATTTTCGTAAAGAGCGCATTTTCTAAATAATTGCGCAATAATGGTGTGTTACAATTAATTATGTTCGACTATAATACGTAGGAGTGACTGGAGGTGTCATATACCTCTAGGCTGTTTATATATTTTCGTGGAATTAGCAAGAATAGCTTTAACTATAATAACATGAGGGTCTTGAACTCGATTCGTGTCATTTGGTGTCAACATGATAGAGCAAAAATATAGAATCGTAGCACAATAAAAGCTGGTTGACATCACATTTTTCTATGATAATATCGTGGGTCGCCTCAATTGCAGCACGATGGCCCAGCCGAATTCAAGTGAAAGGGATTTATCTCATTTTCGATGAGCCGCGAGAGAGTGAGTGCGCAATCATTGCGGCCTTGGCCGCAACGTTGCACGCTTGTCTGGGTAATTCAGTCAAGGTTCGCGGCCGTTGAACTTCCTTCCTCGACCGTGGAATCCCCCTCTACGAAGTGCACGAGGTGGGGCTTGGCGCTCGAACACCAATCGTCGAGTTGTATGGAAACTTGCTATTGGTTAAACTTCATATTGTTGTCAGTGACCTCCAACTTCAAAATACGATGAACCCGCAACTTCGCGGCTTTTGCTGCTAAAATGTGGTTCCCGACCCCCACCCTTACTTCTTGGTCGAGAATCGCGCGCTGCCCTTCAGGTAGTCTCGGGTCTTATTTACTATACTCTGAAGTCGCCGGGCCCAGTTGGTACCGGGACTTTCACTCTCGCCAGTTCCTTGGGAGCTGTTGGGATTGCAACAAGAAGTTGTCAGTGTCAGTGAAAGGTGCATGCACGTGTCGCGTTTAGTGATGCAACCTTCATGCTGTTATAATTAATCTTGAAAAATGCTCTCTTATTAGTATAAACAAAACAGTATTTGGTTTCTGGATGTTTGTATTGTGATAGTGTCTTGTTATTGTTTGTATTTTCAACATGATTCTCTCTCCGGATAGTAGTGTTCATAGTGTGGCTCAACTACCAGAATCAACCACACATTTTCCGGACATAACCATGACATCAGGACAGAAAGAGCCAGCCCTTAATTTAGGTATTAATATTACTCGTGTTACATAAAACTAGAAAAGAAATTAAGCGTGCAATTGGAAAACGAGCATATGATGCGCTACTTTCTCCACAAGTTCTTACATAACCGATGCAGTCGCGCAACAACGAAGGAGAAAGTCCGCGCCCTGCTTTCTTTTAAGTAATAGTTTAATAATAACGAAACGAAAAGAAAATTTTAATTTAAATAAAGAAATAAAATAACATTCTTAATGAATTTCATTTGTTTCAGAATTCGATGGCACGACAGTATTATGTCGTGTATGTGGTGATAAAGCTTCTGGATTTCATTACGGTGTCCACTCTTGTGAAGGATGCAAGGTAAGAAAAGGACCTTTTTTGTAATCAATTTTCAAAGTCAAAAAGACTCGGTGCAAAATTCAAATAAACCTTGACAACACGCGGAAATATTCAAACATAACCTTGGTATTTGGTCTATGTTACCTTAATTATGCTCGAATGATTGTAATGTTATTATTATTCACGAATAGAAATTGGAAAATTAAGAGATTCAGGAAAAAATTAAAAAGTAAAAGGGAAAAATTTCTACTATAACAACCAATCTAATACGTATCTGGAATTACATCGATCTTTTAAAAGCTTGCCCTCTATTCTATATAACAACTACCTGCGTTTTGTATGGCGCAAAAAGAAGGTTGAAGGTCGGTTACGGTAATGTCAACGTCCGGTGCACGCGTTAAGTTAGGACATACGCGGGCGGCGCGAATGCGGAGGGGGCTCTCTTGGCTAACTAGGGGATTGGCCTTCGTAGCGAACACACACAAAAAACAAGATTCAAGGTTCGGCCAAAAACATGAGAGTTCAAGAACGGTCTTTGTGTGTGGGAAATCAGCCCATATCGATTATTGTTATGTATTAACCTATTATTATTAGTATTAGTAAAAAATTGAATTTTATTGATCGCTTATTAAATAAAGGGGAAAAACGAATTTTTTATCAGGAATGTCATATTCATATTAAAATTATATCACGGTGATGATCATGGCCTTGGTGGTTAATTAAAAAATTTCCTAGGTTTTTGTGCAATTTTATGCAATGGTTTCAAGGTTAATTTGGGGTAAAATTGAATATTCATCAACTTGATGAGAGATAAAGAGGTAAAATATTTGAAAAATAAGTCATGATTTAAACAAAATCATATTCGTGTAACTAACCGAGAAAATTAAACCAGCAAAATTCTAACATTATAAATGCACATCTATAAATAGCTAAAGCTATTCAACCAACAACAGTGCAAGTTTCCGGCCATCAAAAATAATAATCAAAGGAGGCAATTCAAGTTTGTCGAACTTGCATTCGGTTCAAGGTCTATTACCTAACCTAACCCGCCCGCGTTCGCACCTGCATTTTTACTTTCCCTCCAATTGGCAACCCTTCTGAATCGACCCTTTTATATCTACTGGAGATGAAAAAAATACTGCAATCCTTTTCCCATTAAATTAAGGGCCGACAAAAAATAAATTTCAAGATTCTTTTCAAAGATTACTATTAACACGATGGCAGATGGTAGGTGATAGGTCTGTGTAGGGTTAAAGCAATTTTCGATATCCCTTTTTTGCTCCGTTTTTAATCTAAAATATTAAGTTTTAGGGACAAAGGAATCCTTTCCTTTTTTTCAGATTTATTTGCTAAATTTCGTTTTCATTTTTTACCTGAGTTTTTTTTTTAATGTAGAATGAAAGGAATTTGGGTTTTGGTTTCTTTTGTTAATTTTTTTGGGGTTAAAATCTCTTTGGACCATATAATAATTTTTACCAATTTCTTTTGATTCAAATTATGGTTAATTAAATTTAACAATTCACTGTTGCGATTTAATAAATAATTCTTTTAATGAATTGTTTTTAAAAATTCATTTTGCTAAATTAGGAGAATGTGTGTTAAGTGAAAGAGAAACAATAATATGTGAAATAATAATAGTAATAGTAGTAATAATAATAAGATTGTTTTGTTAAATTAAATCGTAATGTTGTGTTTCATTAAATTAAATTATTGTTTGTTACACTCACATAATTTACAACAGCATATAAAACATTTAAAAAAGTGAAACAATAATAAGAGAAAGGAATTATGTTTTTTTATTAGATTTTTGCTTCAATGCACAACGCAAGTAGCTTTCAAAATTTGCAAATTGTTTTTGTTGTAATTATCAAGAGTAGGGTATTCGAAATTTGGCATAAAATTTGAGCAGCCCAAAAATTGCGTAATTGTAAAGTGTATTGGGTTCATTGACCAAAGAATCAATACGAGTTGAATCTTGTAGGGAAACGGTAATTGATTGATTATGACTAAATTATGTTACTTTAGTTGTTTAGATAATACTAAACCCCATCCTGCAGATAACATTTAGTAATTTTTGTGGGTCTTCTGCAATCAGTTAATCAACTCTCAATTTATAGGAATTCTTCTAGCTTTATTTGTTGATCAATAGTTTTAATTCTATTTATATAAGGATCCATTTTATAATAAAAAGAATAGTTAAATTTTCATTTGTTTTTAATCTATTTTTTCTTCATTTATTTATATCCATTATTTGTTTTGATTTTATTAAATATCTTATGTTTTTGAGGTTAAAGGAAGCTAAAAGCTATCTATTATAAAACAAACAAGTTGAGTAAGTATTCATTTGTTTTCTTATTTGAGAAACCACTTGACTAAAGTTGATTTGAAATTCGATATTGATTAGAAAAGTTATTTCACAAGGGGAAGTGGTTAAGAATAAGATCCTTAATGTATTCACATGCACAAAAAACTCGTTTCCTAATTTAGAACAAAATTTAAATGCCTCATTATCATAAAATTTTAATTAGGTCGAACGACATAAATAAAATATAAAAAATGATAAATTAGAATGTATGTATAGAAAAAAAATGTGCGTTTCTGATGTAACTTTCACTCGAATAGTAGCTGTTGAATATTCGATTAGCATTTTTTTTTACAGAGCACACTATGTTTTAAATGCTAAAAATTATGTAATCTAAAAATTGTTTATCGTTTAGTATCTTTGTTTTGAAAACAAATTAAGAATTTTCAAGTATTTGAGGTATGACGCCATTAAGATTTTTCAGATATTTTTACTTGAACGTTCTAATTTTTAAACTGATGAAGCTTTAATGATATTATCTAAATTTTTGCTTTTTTTTTAAACAAAATTTACGAACCTTAAAGTGTACATTTGACCTAAAAGTCTAGATTCCTTGTATAAACCAAATAGCCAATAAATTTCTGTCTTTTGGATGGTTTCGTTTCCTTTTAAATAATACACCTTTATCCCGATTATTGTTATTATTATTCCAGTTTGATCATTGTTCTGTGAAATTTATAAATTCTAATAAGCTTTGTTGTGTTTAAAATAACAACCTAATGAGTGACAAAACTGTTTTGTTGCCTTCAACTGCCATCTTTTGTTTCTTTTTATTTTTTTAGGTTAAGGTAAGATTTGTTCGATTTGTTACAATGACTCTTTTTAAATTTGAACTTATTTCTTCATTTCTTTAAGTTACTAAAAGTTTCATTGTTTTTCTATCATTTGATTGGTTAAAAAATAGGATAAAAGATGAGGTTAGGATAGTGTTTGCATTTTTACCTTTCACATTTAAGAAAAAAATGAAAGGGTCATATTTCAGTCAGAAATTAATTCTTTCTTCGATCCTCTTTAAAATCCCGTTGCCATTATCTTGTTGAATCTCTTTGATTTATAATCTTTTAAAAACCTTTCTCTATACAAGCATTAATTTTCCTCAACACAATATCTTTTATTAAGATTTTAAATATTCACCAAGAGACGAGAATTTCATTTTAACCCCTTTTAGTAATTATAGTGGATTTGGAAGTTCATAACCTCAAAAGCAATAAAAGCTTAAACATCGAGACCTACCAAATGGTAGTATTAGTAATATGTCGTGCCTACTCTAATTTGGATTAATATCTATAATCCCTAGGTCATTAATAAATTCCAACAACTTCCCAAGAGTTCGTTTTATAAAGGTATATATGCGCGAACCGACCGGGTGGGTGCCGATGACCGCTCTCGGTGAACGACCGGAGTTTCGCGGGGCGCTAAACGCCGCTCTTTGGAATAGCGAGCGCCGTCTGCCGGAATCCGGCAGTGCTCATCTAACGGGTTTTCGCGGTTAGTGCACTGTGTTTGTGTTTGTTCACTACACTCTTCGTGCACTTGCTATAAGACATTTTTTATCTATAAAATCCATCTCTTCTCTTTATACTCCTACTACTACTCTGCTAGAAATGTAGGTAAAACTAGTAAGGACAATCTCGAGAATTATAAACGATTTCTTTTGTTATTTGTTTTTGGTCACTGATTTTATAAATTCGAATAGTAGCACCTATTAACATCATTATTGATGTATCGAAATTTTTAAATTATGCTAATTAGATAGGTGGTTATCTCATTAAAATTTTGGACACCTGTACCTCGCGTATTTTTTATTACTTCCAGCCGCGACGAGGAAATAAAACGAGATGAACATCTGCCTCCTCTTGCAAAACCTTTTAGAAAAAAATTAACAGATAAAATCTAATTAAAATTCTATACTATTAGTGTTGATCAAAAATATGTAGCAATTGCAAAGATAAAAACCAAGAAATTTATGTATTGTTTGTCTTTTGTTTATAACAACTTTGTTTTTATACAAAACTCCTTTTTTCCCATTTAAATAATTAGTAGACCACAATGATGTAACATCTATACCAAAACCCTGAATCTAATTATCTCTTAAAAATTCCACTCTTTCGAAATAATTGGCAGCTGAAAGCTGCTACATGCAGGTGTTATTCAGTTTTAAAAAGATAAACTGTAGGATCTGTTTTTATATATTTTTTCCACCGTCTCATTTCGTTACAAATCCCTTGATAAATTAGATCTCTATTGTATTTAATTTTGTTTTTTCCAAGACCATGAGTATGAAAGCTTTAAATGTTTTATATCGGTATTAATAGTTAATTAACTACTAGTAATGATTCCATTTCACTTTTAACAAGGTAGATAGCCCAAAGCAAAATCTTAACCATATTTGGTCATGGTATAGTATGGAATCTAATAGGTGAATTCCTTAAAATATTTGCCATTTTTCACAAAAAGTGTCCATCAATTTAAGTGTCTTCCTAATTTATTCTTACCTTATTCCAGGTAGCATAACCGATCACAAAAAAGGGTTATAGTATAAATTTAAATGAGCACGTGCTGCATTTCCTCCAATTTTTTTATTGTTATAAACAGTTTAACCGTCTAGTTTTTCAGGATTTTCTGTTTTGATTTATTACAAAAGCAAAATTCCACCAAGTCTTAAATGCAATCCTGGTGAAATTACCATGTGAATTAAAGGAAAACAAGGTGGATGCTCTTTATACTGGAATTCCATACGACCACAAAACACATTCACACATACAATAGAATTAATTTCATGCAGAAAAAGAATTTGAAATTCCATATCACATGAAAGAATGTTTAATTAATGAATAGAACGAGACAGAGAATGTTCAATGAACCTGACTAACACAGCTGGAGTGATATGACTTAAGAATGCAAACATTAACATTAAAAAGTTCGTATTATTATGTCATTGACTCTTTGGTGTTGTTTCATTTAGAGTTCATCCACTTTTATGAAATAGAAGAAAATAACATCCCAACATAAATAAAAATGCATTCCTTTATCAGCAAATTTATGTTAGCGCTAGATGCATGGGAAACTTCCATTAATTATAATGTAAGAATTAGAATTAACATTTTTTCTTCCTTTCCGTTTTTATTTTGATAACAACGCAGCTTTTTAAATAGTAATTGAGAGCTTCATTATTATTAAATTGTGTTTAATAAAAACCAAGACCGCTTTTCCGTTTGGATTACCAACAATAATTTGGTATTGGGGTCACCTCGAGAGAGAAAAAACCATCTATTTGTAGCAGTGGGAGATAAAAATATTCAGGTCGGTTGCCCCAAATAGTGAACTTTGTAATACGGGAATGTATAGTACGGCCGTTGAACCTATTCGCAAGGGCCCATGCGCACAGGACGTCACCGTTATCGCAACGATGCAAACCCCACCACCAAGCGCGAGTACGACGACCCAGATTTGAGGCCATTGACCCTACTTTAAGAATCACTCGTCAAAAACAAAAGCGAAACATTTATTATAACAATATCTTATGGGATTAGAAAAAAAGTAAATTAACTCTTTCAATTATTATCATAATAATTAAAGGTGAAATTAGATTTGTTTTGGTAATGAATCAAAGGGGGGATGTGTGTATTTTTAAGAGAACTTGGGAATATTCTCGAAATGAAGAGTGAGTTAGCTACCGGTATTTTTGACCGCGTTTTAGATTTGCCCCGAGTTCGATGCACTGGTATGACCTTATGACGTGGGTGTCAAGATTTTATTGCCTCCTCAAAACGTCTTGCATGTCACTGACCAACGCCGTGTTCTTACTACCCCTTCCGGGTTTGTAAATGCTACATTAAACAAAATTATTTCAACGAAACTTTACCCTTATGGTATTCACTTACAACAATAGTCCATTGCCCGTGTTTATTATCACGAAGTGGAAGGAAAAAATTTATTTTTTTGATTTAATTGCTAAATAGTACGTAATAGGTTTCTTTTATGAGGAAGTAACCTCTCGTTGTCGTCGTCGCGTCGTTGATATTTCATAAATTTACTTTATAGTAGGCCAATTACCATTTAAGCTGACCGAAATCTACTTAAAGGAATTGGAGATAATGTAGTTATCAATTTTAAAATTTCCTATTTGTTTTAATACATTGCAATACCAAATTTCAATAGAATTTAAATAATTTTAAGGCCAACTTGATTCAATCCCAATAAGTCCTTTCTTCATAATGCTTATAAAGTCTCAAAGTTATGACCTTATTAATAAAATTATCAATGCCGGAAATTTTTCTGCTGCCTTTTCTTCCTTTATTTACCTGTTTATTATTCAAGGATTTGCAAAAAGTAAGTTCCTTAATTAATCGCAATATTAGTTCTGTGGGTGTACGCAATAAATTAAAACGAGCAATAAATTATGAACTCTTAACGAGCACCAAATACCTTGCCGAATTTGTTCCTTTAAAAAATCAATTCTAATCAAATCAGCAACAATAAATTTTATCCAAAGACAAACAAATTTGTAATCATTTTACACCTGAACAGTTTCGAAACCCACATATATGTAATAATAAAAAGTTCTAAGAACCCATCCATTTTGGTCTACTTTAAAAATTGATACCCACCATATACACACATACATAGCATTCCCACCCATGCAAGTTTGCAGAAAAAACCCCACGTGAATCACAATTTTGGAAAATGCCAATTAATCGGCGTCGTTATCTGTCAGCGACACCTTTTTATATATGCAAAAGCAGTCCGCAAGTGCATTGACTCCTACAGCTCATTCGGTTGTGTTGAGGTAGAGCCGGGCAAGCGGGCCGTTTTATGACGTAAGAGTGATAGTATGGTGACGTCGAGAATATTCGAGAAACCCGCACTTATTGGGGCCACCGTGCGTGAGGTAAAAAGCCTTTGACCGGCCACTTCTCTACTTTAGGTTGTTTAATCTGATAGTTCAACGAACTTACGTGAATCATGCAAATTGTACTCTGAAAAGAGCTCTTTGGACTAAATTCTTTTTGTCTTTGTGTAAATTCGTTTGGAAAACATTTACATGTTAATGGTTATAACAACATGAACTGAATCACCATTCATAATTTTCAGAAAACAACAATCTTCTCATTTGAACAAAAATAATTATTTAACAATTGCTACAAAACCTTCAAAAGAAAAACAATTCCGCTAATTCATCAATACTGAGATATTCACGATTAGCTAATTTTCAGAAATGAAATTGTCCCAAAAACTGAATTCTTCGAAATATACTACGTTACCAAAAGGTTTTTCCCCTCTGATAGAATTATCAGGAATTTGGTCATAAATATTCCAAGTTTTCAGAATTTTGATAATAAAGACCATTGCATTTCCTTGCTTTTCAAGATTCTTTGTAATCTCACACTTTTTCTCCTTCAAATTCAAAGAAATCTCTCTCCTCATTTATCATCATAAAGCTTTTGTTTCAAGATTAAAATAAATGCCATTGAAAAAAACCGTATTTATTCGATTCGTCATCATAATAATAATTGTTGTTCTACAAAGATAATGAGCCTTTTAATTTTTAACACAAAAAGATAAAAACTAAAATAGTTGCATATATGCCGTTGTCCGGTGCAAGGAGAGAGGTCATTAACCTTCGGAGCTGTATCGAGCGGCCGCGGCCATATCGTGCATGTAAATTTTGTCCAAAAAATACAAAGCTTACGCAAGTAATTAACACCGTCTCGTGTATACACCCCCTCTAAATAAAAAAACAAACAAATCTCTAATTGATGCCGAAAAATATTTATTAACCCGCAAATTGGGGCTGGCTCCGTTAAAGATACATTATAAACTAGTGACGAAACGTAGGTCTGTCTTTTTCTAACGTAAGTAGCATGTAACGAGCGCAAGAGAGAAGTGCTTACTCTCACTTTCACGCAGTGAACTGGCCCCGCAAACGCGCTTCGGCGGGTTAACAACCGCAAACTGGGTCAGCAAGTTAACTGTGGCAAACTCACGAGCTTGGCTCAGTTTGCTTCTGGAAATCGTGTTGCATTGACGCTCCACGAAGTCTTTCACGTGCAGTACTAACCTATTGTATTTAATATTAATTCGGTGATATGGTGTACGTTTAACGCCACCGTGAAACATCCCTTGATTAGTTTAATTTTTTTGTGAAAATGATGGCAGTGTTAACTTGCACCGAGTCTTTAACGGCCCACACTGAAGGGCCTGGAGCTGATGATAGCAGTTCTGGCTGTGACAGTGATAGTTGTGTTCAAAATGAGTGTTCTTCACAGGGTTTCTTCAGACGCAGCATCCAGCAAAAGATCCAGTACCGGCCGTGTACCAAAAATCAACAATGTTCAATCCTACGCATCAATAGGAATCGTTGTCAGTATTGCAGACTGAAAAAGTGCATCGCAGTCGGGATGAGTCGGGATGGTGAGTAAAATCTTTTTATCTCCACAAAACACACCCCATTTTCCCTCCACAAATACAAAAATCTAGTATTTGATCCGATTTTCGAGGTGTCGGAGAAATCCCCCAGTTGCGCGATAGAAATTCCATTATTTTGCGTAAATGGGCCAAATCTGGCGGGTGAACGACCTGCGAATCGTAACGGCTCGCGCTGCGAAAGTTCAGTGAGGTGAACGACCTGTCGACAATACTGGGTCAATCTATCCCTAGCTCGCGACATATTCGAAAGTTGTTCCCCGTTACCAATATCGCAATACTTGCATAATCCTACATCGGCGGCGCTTATAATCGTGTTGAGGTCAGCCACTGTTGAACCCCAGAACATTGTGCCACATCCAAGACTTTTACTCCATCCCACTTTGCGCAACTTTATAAGATGAAATTGTGAAATCTTAAGATTGTTTTCCCTGCAAATGATTAACTTTTACCTTCTCTCTTTATAATCTAATATCAATTAGTAGAAAGTTTTGGATAATTTGCAGAATTGTGTTTGTTGTGAACGTACGCACATTCTTTCCGATTCTTAATTAAATTTTTCATTCACTCGCCTTCCAATTCAAGAAAAAAAAATGAAATTCTTCTCCCACTTCCATTATTTAATAGTATTTGCTTTGATTATATTTTATTTGGAGGGAAAATAATTGAAAAATAAATAAATCTCAATTTAAATTCAACTGTTAATTGTTAAAACATTGCAAAAGCAAATTGTACTAAAGATAATATCGCCATTTGCGAGTCTAAAACCTCTTAAGGGATTATTTTGATATTACAAGAAATTTTTAGATAAATATTGAGTTTGACTAAAATGTGTAATAAGAAATTAAAATCAAATTTCAAAATTATTCGTATATTAACCTTTCAAATTAATTTTCTGTTATAATCTGTAATGTAGCGAAAGTAAACAAACATCTCATCATTAATTAATTCAACATAACCCACAATTAATTAACTTTTTCTTTTTTAACCTTCAAGTAATTTTTGAAAAATTGAAAGTGTTTATTAGAAAAAATGCATTCACATATTTCCACTTCCTCGCCTGGTAGAAAGTTTTGCTCTCTATTTCATAATGATTAATTTGTCAGCGACATGAATCTGTAAGTAAATAGCGAACAACTTTTTAATGAGGAGAAATTGTTTTGCAGAATGGTATTTGGTGGCAGCGCGCGGTCATCGACCGGTTTGTTGTTTTGCGTTTAGTGTGTAATACTAATAAGAATAATAATTTCAAATGCAAAATAACTGCACGTGATGAAAAAAAGAAAAATTACGTGTCGACTTCTATAGAACGATATACGAAATTAAACACACGTAATAGGTGGTGTCGCCTAGCGTCGCGACGCCGTACGAAAATCAAGAACGTCCGCGACGCCTGCGTCGTGAACTCGAATCCCGGGCACGCGTGTTCGGGTCAACATCCCACATACACAATCAAAATAAAACCAGCAGGTGATCGATAAGGTGTTTCGAATTTTCTCACTCGTGAATGAAACGGCGATTTTATTAAAAGCGCCTACTAGTCAGGCAACCCAAACAACCAACCTGTCCAGGTCATAATAAATTGGCCTTTTAAATGTTTTCATTTTCATGCTTACGCTTTAATTGATACGTTTTGTATAGTTAAGTTATATTATTATATCATGAAATAAACAAAAATATTTTTTGTTATTAGTAATTATTAGTATTAGTAAATTTTCTCAATTTTTTTTTAAATTGCTGATCATTCTCATCTAGATTTTTTAGTTAAGGGTGGATTTAGAAGATTGAAAAATTTAACATCTGCAAAGATAAATAATTGTTTGGAATTTATCATGTAATCAGTTTTTGATAAGCAACAAAAAAGAGGGGATTACACGACCTTCAGCATAGATTCCGGCCACCCTCCGCGCAGGAGCGGGCTCAAGTTCAAGGGTGAAGGAGGGGAAGGGCCTGGTGGGGATTACCAAGAGGGGGATAGTGACCGTGGGCGCACGGCTGACGGTTGTTCACGCCACTATACGGTACTACTGTAGTCGGGAATGCCAGCTCGCGCGCTCCGTAGCCCGACAGTTCGCGCACATGTGACAGGTGAAAGTGCATCATCTCAGTGTAACAATATGGGTGAAGAATTACCCATCCTTAAAGGAATATTAAACGGTGTCGTCAACTATCACAATGCACGTAGGTGTCTTTGGTGTTTCCAAATAAAAAATTAATTTTTTGAAAATTGGTAACCAAAACAAACGATTTTTTAAGTAACGACGAGAGCACTTTCTTTTCTTAAATCTAGAACACTTTCGTTCGTGTGAAAGCAAACAAATTTCTCCCGCGCACTTCTATACATAGTTTATTTTAGAGACTATTGTATCGTTATTACTTTCTCCAGTCGTTGCGTATTTTATCTTACGGAGAGGGGTAACTGCCAGCAGATGCATAGCAGCTGGCACGCGCCAGGCACCTGGTAACCCTAAGGGCTCGTGGCCTCTTTTTACACATTAGGGAAAGCTAAATAACCAACCGACTCAATCAACCAATAAAAATCTTAATTTATCCGTTAATTCCTTCTGGGATGTACTTTATTTTTACTAACGACTTCTATTTCTTTTACAGCTGTGAGGTTTGGACGAGTACCAAAGAGAGAAAAGGCTCGTATTTTAGCTGCTATGCAGCAAAGTTCTAATTCGCGCTCATTGGAAAAGGCTGTCAGTGCAGAACTTGAAGATGAGCAAAGACTTCTTGCTACTGTTGTGCGGGCGCACATCGATACCTGCGACTTCACCAGAGACAAGGTGGAACCGATGCTGGCCCGTGCTAGGGAACACCCCTCGTACACGGCCTGTCCTCCAACTTTGGTAAGTTCAATTCCAGTATTAATTTTAATCTTTAAAAAAATTCGTAAAGAGTTACGGTTAGGAAGTCAACGATCGGAAGGAAATGGGACGGAATAAACGAACCCCGAACAAAGCTACGCATAGCCAGACTGGGCGACCTTGCACGCAGGGTACAAGCGGAAACGTTCAAGGTTCCAACAGGAGATCTCTCTCGCTCGTATTTGCTTATCAGGTTTCATTTCCAAGGCTGCTGAATAAAATTGCAAATACTCGTGCGTCAGCGTGTCTTTGTGACACGGTACAACCCGTCACCACCTAAGGACATATATTAGAAGTCAAGTTCCTTTACTTAGAAATGAGGAAGTAACCTATTGCAAGCGAACTGTCCGTTACTGGGATCACGAATCTCGTTTTACAGTTTGCATAGCTGTTTTAAAAGGGGCCAAATCTCCTCGAACAAACCTTGAATGTTATAATTGCAAATTCTTTACGCGACTGATGAATTTATCGTATGTTGTTAATTCAGCCTTGAATCTCGGCCGTGCAAAGGTCGCCAAATCTGATTTTAGACTGCCAGCCATGTGTTCCGCAACGTCACTCATTTCGAATAAGCATCGATGACGAAATTATACTCAATTAAGCATAATCGTTTTATGTGAATGTACGTCATGCTAAATTCCTGTTTTTTGTTGTTGCAGGCATGCCCCCTAAATCCCAATCCACAGCCGTTGACTGGGCAACAGGAATTGCTTCAAGATTTTTCCAAGCGGTTTTCGCCAGCCATTCGTGGTGTAGTTGAATTTGCAAAACGCATCCCCGGATTTTCTCTACTCTCTCAAGATGACCAAGTGACCCTGCTGAAAGCTGGTGTTTTTGAAGTTCTTCTCGTCCGTCTCGCGTGTATGTTCGACGCGCAAACGTCCAGTATGATATGCTTAAATGGACAGGTGTTAAAACGTGAATCGATTCACAACAGTTCAAATGCAAGGTTCCTTATGGACTCTATGTTCGATTTCGCGGAACGAATGAACGCGCTACGTTTATCTGACGCGGAAATCGGTTTGTTTTGCTCGGTAGTTGTTATTGCCGCCGATCGCCCAGGACTTCGCAATACAGAACTGATAGAGAAAATGCACAACAAGCTCAAGGCTGCACTTCAGATAGTGGTCAATCAAAATCATCCAGGCCAGCAAGATATTTTACACGAATTAATGAAAAAAGTTCCAGATCTCCGTACTCTAAATACTTTGCACTCAGAAAAATTGCTCGCATTTAAAATGACTGAACAACAGCAATTAATGCAGCAACAACAACAAATGTGGAACTGCGAAGAAGAGAACAGCAGCAAGAGTCCAGCTGGTTCGTCGTGGTCTTCATCTTCTGATGTAGCGATGGACGAAGCAAAGAGCCCTCTGGGTTCTGTATCAAGTACTGAATCGATGTGCTCTGGGGAAGTGGCATCAATAAGCGAATATCATCATCAGCAGCCACCGCATCATATAAGCCCAAATGCTACCAACGCACCTTTATTAGCTGCTACGTTAGCTGGTGGTTTATGTCCTGCAAGGCACAGAGCTAATTCAGGATCTACTTCATCCGGTGACGACGAATTAGTAGCTACTTCTCATCTAATTCATAATGGACTTACAATAACTCCAGTATCGAGGCCGCAACAACAGCAGCCATTACATAGATTTAGAAAATTGGATTCCCCAAGCGACTCTGGCATCGAATCAGGAACAGAAAAGGTCGACAAGGCCAGTGCTCCGACTTCCGTGTGCTCGAGTCCACGTTCTTCCATCGAAGATCACCACATCGTCGAAGATATGCCAGTGCTAAAAAGGGTGCTGCAAGCACCACCTTTATACGATACAAATTCTTTGATGGACGAAGCTTACAAGCCTCACAAGAAATTCCGTGCTCTACGCAATAAAGATTCAGCAGAGGCAGAACCTGTAATCACGGTTTCTCCTCAACCCCAACACACCCAAATACACTCGACTTTATCGAGTACGCATTCAACGTTGGCCAAATCTTTAATGGAAGGGCCACGAATGACTGCAGAGCAAATGAAACGCACCGACATTATTCACAACTACATAATGCGAGGGGACAATGTCGTCGCTTCACCACACGTATCGGCGCCCCCAACCTCCTGTCCGTACAAATCTGGTGGATCGCTGTTACAACCTGCATGGGCAACGAGCGTAATTACAACAACGTCCCGCCAACCCTACCTGAGTAATTCCGGCACTACACCTCCTCCTCCTCAACCCGAATATACCCGTGTTTATTACCATCCCCAATCTCCACATTCAACCTCTCCAGCTCCTCCGCAAAGTCGCTCGCCGATATCTCCGACCTCCTCGCCGATTTCGACGACACCAAAAATGATGGAACTACAAGTGGACATTGCAGACTCGCAACAACCACTTAATTTGTCCAAGAAATCGCCGTCCCCGTCACCACGGCCGTTGAAAATAGTGACGCTCGAGGTGTAAATAAATGAGTTTAGTACAAAGTAAAAAAAAGTGACGGGTCGGACTTAAAAGCCCCCGGTGTGGACGTTTCGGACTAGAACCTGATGGTGCCACTTTAATCGTATTATAAACCAAATAATTTATTATTACATATTCAATCTGTATGTTTATGCGTGGAGACCTATGTTTATGTCAGTAGTTGTAGTTTCGTTTAACTTAGCCTGGCCGCACTTAGCCGCGGTTTTTCCCATGTTCTCATCTTACTTCCGCCATTACCAGCGGCGGCGCGTATTGTAAATAGTGGACCAACCCTTAACGCGCCGCAGCACTAGTTAAGATTTTAAGAACAATCATTAATTTAATGGCTCTATAATAATTGTAAAAGAATATTTATGATAAACTGGCATCATGCACCAATCCTACTATAGATTTATTATTATGAATTAATATATGTGATAAATTTATTTGTAGAACAGTTGTGTATAAATTTGTGTTACGTATCTCAGTTTGTAAAGAGACTCGTTATCATTTTCATCAGTGCGTGTTGTATCATCACCATTATTATCATTATCATTAGTTAAGTGACTCGAGGAAGGAACAATGAGACTGAAGAGAGTACGTCATTAATATTTTAAATAATTAAAATTCACAAAAAAAAACTTTTTACTCGTACTATAAGCAGCCAGTACCATTTTTGGGGGTACATTTCGAAGGTGCAAGTTCTAACATAAATAAGGAAGTTCCAAATTTGAAATGTGCAACCGAGGGCGTACTCTCTATTCAAAGTTTCCTGGCCTCGTTCATCTCCCATGAAGACGTGAAAGTTATTTCTGTCGTCCCTCAAACATTTATCGCATCGTCTTTACGGATGGTGCTGTCCCGTAGTAATTTTTTTCCTATATGATCTTGTATCTGTTAGCATGAGTCATTGTACAATCGGCGTGGGCGGAGGATTTCAACCTCCTTGCAGACGCGCCTATCGTACATCAATGGGAAATGTAGTACTTTTGTAAGTGGGGAGAATGTTGAGGCTGTCAGAATAAACCATGTCTGGTGAAATTCAATCGTTGTTTGTTTTAAATCTAAAAAAAAACTTTCCTTATTACCCTACTTTAGATTTTGCAGATTTTCTTATGCCGCAAAAAAATAAAAGCGTTAACCTTCGTGATGTAGCACAAGTTAATTGTCGCACATCGAAAAAAATCTAAGGACGACACAAATATAAGGCCATTGTGTTTTAGTGGACAGCGATCACACAAAGCGTAGGTCAGACGGGTCAAATCCAAGGTTTCTTGATACTCTGCATTCAAGGTCTTTTCCCCACACGTGTGCCAATATTCAATACATCAGAATGCAAAATATCTGTAAATTTGTAAAATTAACCTGTAGCGCATGTAGTGGGGAAATAAAAGTGAAAAAGCACAGCTAAGTATGATCTTTATTTAGAATATGATTTTTAAGTAATACTAATGAAGAACGGGAAAAGTGCACGACTTTTGACATTGAGAGTGGACGTAAAAAATCTAACCGCAAATAAACACACACATCTCTTGTCAATGAATCACATCCTCATTTCGGACTGCGTGTCTTTATTAGATTTATGAAATAGAAAAACCATAGTTGGCCATCCAGCCGACGTTACATCATCATTACAATAGGTGTGTATGCTGATATGTGTGCACACAAATCTACTTTAAATCGCAAAAAGTTGCCCTTGAGTTAGAAAATATTGTCAAGAAACGTTACGTAGTCAAACGAATTTGTGACATTGAAGTATTTTTACTGATGATGATGTTATTTACAGAAATTCTTATAAATATATACGTTTATCTCTAGAACTTATAAATATTAGAGATACCACGCATTGGTATTAACGAAAAAAATGGAAAAAACATTTTTCCTCTCATTAAAAGTGAGAATTGGCAAACGTTTGGCATATGATTTTTATGTTTGCACTAGGATTTTGCTTTTGTTTATAAGAAAGTTATAACTAATAAGTAATATGGAAGGAAGAGTCTAGTTTATTATTCACATCAGTGTTCAAATAGTTTAACTATGAAGAGAAATTAAGGAAAAGTGAATATTGCAAACAATGTACGTAGTAGTATATCATACCTATAAAATGGTATCGCATAGGAAATTTTCCCATTAAAATCAGCTAAACAGTATTTAGATTAACAAATGACACTATCGTCACGCTCAAGGTCTAGTCCTATATATAATCACCAGTGGTTTCAAGGAACAAGGTCGCCTAATCGGGAAACAAATAAGTTAACAATGATACTAACATTAACTTATTACGCTTTTTTTTAACTGACAAACAAAATTATTAACAAGAGTTTTTCATTTATACCGTATTCATTGGTGCTAATTATCAATGAATAAATTTGAATTTGCATTAATTGTGAAACTGCCTCTACAGGGTGTTTGAAAAATAGAGGACAAATTTAAGCAATAACTTTTTTTATTCAAACAGAGGGGGATTAAGTTCCCGATTATATAATTTGATAGTTACTTACGTAAACCTTAAGCAATACATTTATGTCATTAATTTACCAGTAAATATTTCAACAGCAAGTTTATACATTACGTAGCTCGGTTTATCTTACAGATAAAATTGAGCCTTTTTTTTATATTTTTTCTCTATATTATTATCACAGTATGGCATTCGTTCTAGTTCTTGCTTTGAACTGGAATTTCTGTAAAAAATTAGTGCTTTGGAAATTGTTGAACCTACTCAGTTTTCTGATGTAAACATTTTTGTTTTGTGTGTTTAACTGGAGCCACTTGCCGCCAGACCCAATTAGGTGTCTTGCGAACAGTAGCGGCTGCTGCAAGCATAGCATTGGGGCAGCGATCTTTTAAGAATAAAACACCTATTACTGTAATTATATTAAATTTTTATTTTTAAATGTTTGTAACATCTCTGTTAAGCATTTACACATGATGAAGCAATATGAGATGCAAACGTAGTTTCAAGATTTTGTCTGTTTAATTTATTATAGATAAGCATTGATTTACTATGTTTATGCATTTTAATTTATACCATTAATACGGCAGGTATAAATAGAGCTGTAATGATTCTTCCTGCCTAAGAATTCGTGCTTTATTTTTGAAATATTTTACGGGATAGAAAATTGTAAGGGCTGTGTTAAATTTGACTTCAAAATTGACTACAATTTTGTCTTTGAAATCTGACATCGTTGCATACAGCACATTTAACGTCAAAACTGCATTTAAAAGTTTGACAAGGAAATATTTAGAACATATTTTTTTACACGCAGAATTAACACAATTTTTAAAACGACGAGATTGTAGTCAATTTCAACGTCAAATTTAACACCGTGTCAGACGGCCCTAAGTAAAACATACGATGCTGCTTTGCTCTTGGATACTTCATGAGGTAAGGTTTAGTTTGTCATTAAATAAAAATAATATGCAAACCTAAACAAATTATAGAAGTATTGATCTGTCCGTGTACCATTCACGTTTTATTTATGATCTTCTATATTGTGTACATTTTTAAATGAGAGATACAAGCAAGTTTATAGAATTGAATTTGAGATATGGTTCAAGTCATTGTGTTTTAGATAAGTTTTAAAGTAATAATCCAATTGTTGACATAGTAAAATATTGACGAACTCCGAAACCATTCACTATCATCTCGTTTCGTTTCACTGAATAATGTAGTAGGTTGTCATTAGGTGGACACAAAATTCTTAAATTCAGCCGTTAAGCTTAAAAGCTCTAGGTGAATTCACCAATAGGCGCAATTATGATGCTATACATAGGTGAGCAACAAAACGCAAAATATGTTACGATAACATTGATTATTTGGTAATTTCTTAGAGACTTTGCAACATCGTTCGGCTTATAATAAGCATTTCCTAAACCTTCTTGTTTACCTTTCTGAACTTTGAAAATCATACCTATGCTTACCAGTATCAAGTATTTGACTTGTGCTACATATATAAATATAATGAAGTTTCTGTTTTTACTTTTTTCATAATTTATAAGCTGAAATTTATAATCTTATGTGTAATGGGAACTTACTTTTGTAATTATGAATCAAAACATTGATTAAAGGCAGGCATGTATTTAAATTCAAGTAAAGATAATTGAAATTTTGAAATTGCGTAATTTCATAGCTTTTTTTTTGTAAAACTTAGCAACTGACTGAAATACAATACGTTATTATAGAGAATGTCCAATTGCAATACTTGAATTTTGAAATTCTACTACTCGTTTGGAGAAATGTCTATCCAAACCTAAACGCCACGATTGCCTTTTTCAAAAATTACAGTTCGTATCAAGACTAGACTAATTTTGTTCGAAGTTATTTTACGCAGTCTGCCCAAAATTACTTCACAGACGTCAGATCACTTCAGTTGATCGGACGTTCCGAGATCGTTTATTTGGAAACCAAAACAAGGCCAAAATCTCTTCTACACTGATATAATTGAAGAAATGTGGAACACCAGAGATATCTATTTTTTTGTATCCCCAAATTTTCGTACTTTAGAAATTCCTTATTTGGAATTTTTAGTCAATACTGGAAGGCTGATCCAGTCCAACTTGAATTAAAACTGATTGTACAGTTTTATTCTTGATTGTCTAGTCTTCATGTTAAAAATTTCTTTTGAAATAGCAAAGTTTATAGTTATTCTATAAAACCTAGAAAGTGATTGAAATCAATAGGTTATCCTTTATAATGTCCAATAGCAGCTTTTGGATTTTGAATTTTACTATTCCTTTGGAGAAGTGCCTAGAAAGAAGCCCTTTTGAAATATCTAAATGCCAAAATTGCCTGTCACAGAAATTGGAGTTCGTCGAGAAGAGACTAATTTTGCTGAAAGTTACTGACAAAAGATTATCAAAGTAGTACTCGTTCTACGATTTTAAGCAGTCTGTACACAATTACTTCATGGGATAAGATCAGGTTTTTGGAGGTTGATCGGATGTTTTCATCTCATTCATTTGGAAAAGAAGGCCAAAATCTATACTGATACAGTCGAGGAAATGTGAAACCACTGATACTTATTTATTTTCATATCTCGAATTTGCTTTGCTTTTATGTAGAATGGGAATTTTGTAAATACAGGAAATAAAAGAACTTTGAAATCTGGGATGTTGAATCAACACATTAATGAAGTAGCAATATACGCTAATCTAATTATACTAAAGTTAAAGCTGACTGTGTAGTTTTATTTCTGTTTGTCGGTTTTAGAAATTTCGTATATTGAATGCTTTTTTTGGAATTACGTTTGGAATTTATACTTTTTAATGAAACCTAAAAACTGATTGAAATTTGAATTTTAAGATTGCAGTTTTGAATTTTACTGCTCCTTTGGAGAAGTGTATCTAGGAAGAAGTATCTAAACGCCAAAGCTGCTGTTTCAGAAACTGGAGAAGGGACTAGTTTTAAAGCGCTTTGGAATCAATTCAGAGCAGTCTAGACAAAATTACTTTGTGTTACTTCCAAACAAACTGAAAAGGGCATCAGATCTCTTTGACGGTTTGGATGTTCCGACACTGACTATTTCGAGATCAAACCAAGGGCAAAATCTCTTCTACTCTGATTCAGAGTAGTTTGTAAACTGCAAAGATTGAGAAACGTTAATTTAGGATATTAGATACTGTGTATAAGTTTGCTTAAGCATCTTGCTAAACAAAGTATGTGTGCAATTTCCATATTTAGACGATGTAGTTGTTCTATGGGTAAGAGTCTTACTTTTCTAACGTTAACCCGAAGATATAAATTGATTTAATTTGATTCATTTACCATCCACAGGGTGGGCAAACATGATCGAACTGACTCAAAAAGACTACTTTACCAGAATATATTTAACCAAGCAATTTGGTTTTGATGTTCGAGTTGTAAAGGATGAAAATGTATCTTTTTGTGATATGTGTTCATTCTTGATTTAGACGAAAGTATTCCAACTTCCAGCGAGATAACAATCTTCAATTTTCTAAATATCCCATTACTTCCTTATCTGAAAAGGAAAGAAGATAGATTATACTTTAGAGTTTATTGTAACTTACAGTGTAATATAGAATGCATAGCTCGAAAAATGTCAATGTCAATGGGGAAAGAACATTTAAGTAGTAACAATTACTAAAAAGTGAAACACCACTTTGATAATATAAAGATAGTGATTTTAAAATAAAAACATTTTTTTCTGCTTTGCTGTTATATTTTGATACCAATGTTATGACTGCTTGATTGATTGACTTTCAAACATATAGAGTTGTAAACAAATATGTCAAAGTTGCTCTTTTTGACCTCCCATGCTAATAATCATATAACCATCTCGGTTTTCCGTTTTTGTTCTTTGAGCAATCCTTCTACCATTTCTTATTCAATCTTGTCAAAAGAAAAATAGAAATGGGCCTTAAAGGTTCCGCCTCTGATTTTGATTTTCTCAGATAGGAAAATTGGTGAAAAACTAGATTTGATTGATTTGATTTGGTTTATGTTTTGCAAATTTTTATCTGTTCGTTACCTGAATTTTACTTTTCAAACATGATCAGTCTTATGAAATCACTGGGGAAAACAAAATCAGAAAACTAAACTACATGAAAATATTTGCTTTTGGAATGGAAAGATTCTTAGGCTAAGACTTCGAGAAAGGATTGAAGGCTTTCTTTAGGTTGGAAGTAAACTTGCTAATCATCCTGTGCAACTTTTTGGGAATGATGCTTCTTTTGCAATGTATTGCAATACTGTAGATTTTGTGTTTTAGTTTACCGTAATCTTTGGATTCTTTATGTACCTTCATACGGAATTTTTGGAGAAACTGTGTTTACTATTTTCCTTTCAAACTGAAATCTGAGTGGGCAGATGTGAATATTGATTTACGTAATTCTTGTACTTTCATTTATTAAACATGCTGTATGTCAGTCTTGTCACTACTTATTGGACATTTCCTAACATTTTTTCTTTCACTCGGTCAACATTATGAAAACATTTATCATTATCAGCACATAGATATTTATTTATATTATTATATAAAACAGATTGCTTATTGGTCTCTTAGTGACAGGGGTGACTTTAGGATGACCTATACGGTAAACATGTCTCGAAACCAATTATAATAGTTTGTTTTGAAGAATTTCGCGCGATGACGTAGCCTTTGTAGACGTCTACGTTTTGTCCTTCATAAATATTGCATGAACGTTTTGTGATTATCGTTTACAAGGTCAAGTTTAACAGCTATACGTATATACGTATTGATTAGGGCTGCTATAAAAAAATTAATATCCGACGTACTTGACAATACTATCTATAAAAGCATCGTACAACATTTAATCCTTTAATCAGACACCAACGCTCTCATTAACTTTTATAATTTATTACTAGGAAATCGGTAAAGATTAATTGAATAAAATATAAAAAATACGAATTTAAATGCTGCACCTCTAATAACTTAAAATTTTTTTACGTGTTGAAAGTGAAGGTTACGAGCAAATATAACCTATGCACATTAACGGTGACATTGACGAACTACTTGATTATTTTATTGTTTTGAAAGAAAAGAACAAGAAACGGACTCCCACAGCGTTTACCTTTAAATCGCACTTTTACCGTTATTCACAAACAGAAACAACTTAATTAGTTTTATAAAGACATAGATCGAGAATTATAATAAATTAATTCGATTCATTAAAATTGTATCTGATAATTTTGGCAAAAACATTATAAACATGCTGCCATGACCGAACAGAATTTTCCAAGGAGATAAAATTTTTTATAAGAACTTCACGTGTCAGACCTGGGGAGTACAAATTGCAAGGCCAAGGTTATAGATAAAACTTGTAGAAATAATACCTTATCATCTAAAATAATTTGCGCCTCATAAATTGTTTATGTATTCATTGTTTAAGAGGAAAATACTTATCATAATATACATGTAAATTATTAAAGAATGTTTATTATATGTCATTAATTTATTAAACTAATAGTACGAGATGTTTTGATTATAATGAAAACAATTTTTTACTTCTTTGTGACTTTAATTTTGTTTATATAGTTTTGGAAAAATTTTGTCCTGTAAAAAAATTTAAAAACAAAACCTTGATTTTTTTTGCTTAATTTTGGCAAGATTTTGAATTACAAATTAGGTAGGCCACTAGGAAAAGATTTACATGGGGACGATTACCTACACGCCAAGGGCATTATCACGTCTATAAATAATTCAGTTTTATTTTGCATAAGGGTACTTCGCAGTAAACAAGTATTCTGATATTAAAGTACATAGAAGGGCCGAAAGTCAGGTAAAATCACATTTGCTAATATAATTTTTTCTATAAATAAAAAGTTTTTGGCATCTTTCACAAGGGCACCAATATCACAAAAAATGACCTTAAAGATTGCTATCAGGGTTATTCTCTCTCTCTCTCTCTCTCTCTCTCTCTTTGTAGTAAGTGCACCTATTTCTTTCTAATTGTTAGGTAAAATGAAGTGAATTATTGATGTGATCCTGCAAGCCTTGAATTTAGACGTTAGGTAATAAAACAGAATTCTATTTGTTCTTATGGTTGAATCTTGCTGATCTTCATCTTAAGAGCAAATTTCACAGCAAGAACAAATTCTACCAAAAAGTTTGTCAATGGATTAATTTGATTTTTGATTTTACAGCCAGTACTTGATGTCACAAACTTATTTTCATTATTTCTTCTACTAGAATATTTCAAATCAACATATTATACTAATGATGAACCACCCTCCAGCAAACTTCAAAAATGAACTACCAAACATACATTTTAGGTCAAATGTTGCTTTGGAACCTTTAGATTAGCAACAACAGTTTCCAGTAAATTGCAATTTACACAAAATTAGGATAAGGTGTACACAAGATATTTCGTAAATACAGTTTCTACTATACCCAGTTGTATTTTAGCCCAACGCTCATCATTTTAGAGCAAACTTTTGAGTTTTGCTAAAGACGCATTTAATAAGCAGAAACAATTGTTTGGGTTTGTATTTTAAATTTATTATTAGTGAAAGATGGTTTACATCAAACAGGAGTTACAAGACGTTAAAGGACTTTGACTTTTGAGCTTCAGATCCCTTGGATTGCTAGGGCTCTTATAGTTTAAGTATCTTTAGAGATGTAGGAATATTTGTTGTTAGTTAAGGTTAGCACAAAGACTTTCTATTGCTTTTTGGGCCTGATTTTGCTCGCTACATGTAGTCACCGTTACAATAGCAAATTTCGTTTTTCCACTTCTAGGTAGAAAACGGTTAGATACTGCCATATTCAACTACTAAATTTCTTGAAAATCTCCCAGAGAAAGTTTCTTTATCGTCTGTCGTCGTCCCTAAAGGAAAGACGCTTCTGTGGTCAGACGTGTCTATGTTAGTCCTATAAGTAATCAATCAAGAAGTAAAAGTCTTGCCTCTATAGAGTTGAAAACAGAAACAAAGTTGAATAATACATAAAGGCGCCATCATTGCCAGTTATCTCATAAGCAGTGTTTGTGACACAGTCTTTGACATATAAGTCTGAAAAATTATCATTTACCATATCTATCTAAACTTCCAAATAAGGTATTAAATATAGTATGGATAAGCAATTTTAACAGCTTCTGAGAAACCATAACCTTTTTTCTTTCAAGATTGCTTGTCAAAAGAAAAACAGTTTCCAGTAAACCACACCAAAACTTGTAAATATGAACATAAAAAGCTACCAGACTTTCCTAGTTTTTTCGTGACTTAAACAGGGTAAGTATTTGCTTTTAAATTGTTTGCATGAAATTTTAAAATTTGCACTATTAGTATTATATCCAAAAAATAGAAACAGCGACATTAATTTAGTTTTCTTCTTCATCGTGTGACAAAATCTAGACCAGTGATTCTCAACCACTGTGCCGCGAGATTTTTAAAATGTGCCGTCACTACGAATACCCATACATAAGCGACGTCAGACAAATAGTTCGATTGGTTCTACCCTAGCGGGGACTAACTAAATCAATGCGCATGACTATTACAGTTCTGGACTGGTTGTAGATTTAACCCAAACAAAGCTATATACTAGTTTGGTAAAATTCTTTTAAATCTATCTCATCGGTAGTGTGCCGCCAAATTTTTAAATTATTAAAAGTGTACCGTGACGAAAAAAAGGTTGAGAATCACTGATCTAGACAATCAAAGTCGAGCTTAATAAAAAATGCAAAACGAAACTTATCCTGGTAGATTTGGAAAATGAGATTTAAAAAATTCAAAATCATTAGAATCCTGAAGGGTTGAGTATTTCAAATAAATTTTGTAATTTCTACCATGACTGCTTTGTTTAGATATCTTTGGAACTGTTTGCTGTTTAAGAAATTGTCTTTTATTTCATTAGATAGTTTGTGAAATTGTCCTAAGTTCTAGTAGAGATGGATTTTTGTTGAGTTTCATATTATATCATGAAACATCTTAACCCAAGTCGTGCAGAATGTTGTACCGTACTAAAGTGAGCGCCATACAAAACTAAATCAACTTTGATTCTTCGGTTTTTCTTTTCTAAGTCGGTAAATAGTTATAGCTTTTTTATCTTCTTTATCTTCATAAGATCATGAAGACAGAATATTTATGGTTTATATTGATCAAATTAAGTAAGTAGTGAAAAGTTTGCTGCATTTGCTTTTCGACAACGTACTGTAATTTATGTGTCTGAACAAATGGTGATGAGTACATTGAAATATACCGTCAGTTAATTGAGAATTCTGCCAAAATTGTATGCCTTACTAAAGTTTTCTTTGAAAATGCTATTTGTTACAAAGACTCTATCTTTATTTCTTGCTTTTTTCGTTCATCTTATTAATAAGTGTAGAAATAATAACAGCTTGTGTAGTTTTTTGATTCTTTTATGAGAAACGCGTCGTTTTTGTGATACAAAGTGTTCTGTTCACATCCCTAATATCTTCGGAAAAATCTAAAGTATTAAAATGGGATATTTTGCGTAGTTGTTATTAAAATTTGTCTAATTATTTTAGAGCTTTTTCGGCGTTTATCCCAGTCAGAGGCGAAAATGTGAGAAGGAACGGACCTTTGTACAGTCATCCACAAAAGTAATGTCCCAGCTTTTGTAGGATAGACAACTTATTTTACGTTTTCGCAACAAGCTGAGAAATACGTTTCTAAAATCCCTATACAGGTAAAATCAATAAATTGAAACAGGTAAGGAAATGAAAGCATCGATGCGTGAACATTTTACTTTAAAAACATTCTTCTATTTTACTTGGAAATTTGCAGGTATAATTCAAGAAATATGTCTTCCTACAAAAGCGTCAAACTAGTATTTATAAAATTAAAATATATTAATCTGGATGAAATACATATTCATAATCATTATTAATTATTATAGTTAATTTTTTTGATAAATGACATTTACAGCCACTTGAAATTATCTTTTTTAAACTCCCTTATTGAAGTTGTAATTAACAACGAGTCGTCAATTATTGTTGGCTACGCTTATCAATAAAATATTTTATTCTTTGTTAAAACAAGCAAGTGATTAAAGAAAGTAACTATAATAATGTATTTACGTTATCATTTTACCGTCGTGTTGTAGAGACAATTAGATGTTCGGTTTGG
>VTPC01000925.1:0-31719 GCA_011009095.1 Ignelater luminosus
GATCGGAAAATGCTTAATCTCAATCTTAATCATGATGGTAGAATATGGCTTTTATATCTACTATTGGATTTCCAAATTGTTAGACAACCTAAAAGTAGATTGTAAATACATAAGCACGAGAATTTCAAATTTATTGGAGAATTTAAAGGTAAGTAGGAATTTATAAGAACAAATGCAAACAAATTAAATATGTTTATTCATTATTGAAGAGTATTAAATGGTTATATATTTTTCTTTTTCTTGCAGATTTGTTTATTTTCTGATGCAGTTTTACTGTGGTGATGTAGTCTAATCTTTAAATAGCTTTTAATAATTACATCTATTAGTTGGGATCTGTGATCATTTAGAAAAGTGTGTTCAAGAATATGCTCCTGCGTAGTTTGCGAAAAAACCTGCAAATCACATCACGTATGCTTACGGACGACACTGCTTTTTGAACAACGCAAAATTGCGGAAAACACACTGCGCATGTCTTATAATGACAAGTTGATGTGACTCTTGGCACAAACTTGTGGCTGAAGGCTTTATCTACGGAGTATATATGATCTAAGAGGTTGCAACGTACGAGATTTTATAAATTAGTGCGTATGGTTACGTGCATTTAGTTTCAGCAGCAACGTCAGCGACTGCGTCTTTTATAAATCTGCCTTTAGAAATGTACGTGGGTGTTATTATATTATTATAAAGTTAAAAAATAAAATTTCGCTCCGCTTTTAAATTAGTGGTCACGCGGTTTTTCATCGTTGTTGATGTCTCTGTATTATCTATTGCCTGAGTTATACATTATAGTGGCAATATTCGGGGGTAACATCTGTCAAAATTCAAAATCTTGATGGCTAGTGTCTGCTTTTAAAACTTAATGTATCTTTTTGCTCTCCCTATATAAAATATCCTAGCCATGTTGCTTATATTTTTGAAAGATATTGCATTTCAAATAGAAAACGAACTTTATGCGTAGTCGCAAGAATTTTAAATGCTTTATTAAGCATGACATATGACAAGCAATTGGTCACAATTCAACATCTTACTTCCTACAAGAAGTGTTATTTTTTAAAGACCCCAAGTTGTGGCATGTAAACATATGTATACATTTTTGTTAATGGCAGGATGGTGAAGTGAATTTTGCAAAAGCAGGCAGACAGTTAGCATAAAATCACATGTTTTGCACATGAGTCTGAATAAAATAAGCAAAACATTAAAGTAGCAACTTTTTACTTGAAACGGTGATGACATTTTAATGCCACTTACTAACAACCTATACCTTTTCATTTGCGCTGTCAAAACATCTGGTGCCACAAGTACATGTATTTTTAAATTCTTACAAAGATAACAAAAGAACAAATAAAATCAAAAAGAAATTATATTTCACTTTGATTTTATTAGATGCTTTACAATTTGTGTATTAAGAAAAGAAAATGCTTGAAAGCTGCTAGATTTTTAAGAAAAATTTCTTTTTTCTTAAGAAAACACATCAAAATATTCAACAATTTATATCGCTTATATAAATGTGTTATATACACGCAAAACTTATAAAATACTTTGTTGTCTATTAATAGTAAATATTGCTAAATCACATTCTTTTCATTTTACCACAACTTATTTGATACATAAAATGTAGAAGCTAAATCTCACTAACAGTGTTTATAACAATCAGAGAGCAGATCTCCATACGTATTACATACTGGACCAGCTGTATTAAGCATTCGATTAAGTGAACACTGTTCACATCTAGTGTTTTATTACTGGGCGATGAATTAAAGACTGCCTGACCATGGGGGTCTACTGTCTGATAATAATGCATTAATAATAATTACAAAATGTAATATTTTCTCTTTTCTTCTGCTTTACTAAATATGTTAATATTGTACTTACAGAAGTTTACAAAAATGATCTAACACAATAAAATTTTTGGTATTGAAAATATTGTCATGAAAGTATCTGATGTTATACATTGACATAAACAACAAATGTTTAACATTTACATAATGCTTACATTATTTATATAAATTAATACGTAATAGCACTTTCAATATGTATAAGCACATATTCCTAAAAATTCACATTCATGTATAAATTGCACAAACAAAACATTACATGCCATAAATTGTAACAGTTAACTTTAATCTTATACAAAAATAAATTTTCATGAGTTTTTTCTATATTATGAGAAGAAATGCAGTGAATGGTCATGGAAGCTAACTCACGGAAAAAGTTTTTTGTTAATTTCATTAAATTAATTAAATGGAAGATCCAAAGATAAATTACCTATATTTTATACTTTTTGATTTAATTTAAGGATTTTCTAAATTCCTGTGAGAAAGTTCCCAGATAGCATTTAAAATTTCTTTATAAACTTATATTAGTACACTCTTAAATAAATAATAATAATAATAATACCATGCAATACAAAATTTCATTAAACAGTAACTTTCATAAGACCTGCTTGACTATTTGTTCCTATACTTGTTTCATCAATAGAATCTAAATCTAGTGCACTTTCGATCATTGTTGTGTCCTGCAGCAAACGTAACCGACTTGCACTTAACAAACTGTTTTCCTTATCATGCATAGTCAAATCATTATCCAACTTAAGGTCTGGTGAACGTTTCTCATTCATACTTGGTAGTATATGACTATCACGAATCACAACTGGGTCCAAATGTAAGTCTTCCATATTGGTGCGCACATTTATGTGTGATTCTAATTGTCTATCCACTTCAGCATTTATGTTTTGTGCGTAACTTTGTGATTTACTAATTGGAGTTTGAACAGATGTGATGTTACTGTATACATGGGAATGATTAAGGTTAGGTTGAGAGGAGTATTGTTGATTTTCACTTGTTTTGGGCACAACACCAAGTGGAAGTTCACTGTTTATTAACTGTGTTACGCTACCCGCATTACTATCTGTAAAGAGAAATTTGGATTTTAAAATTTAAATCATTTTATTACATCTTTGCCTTTTAAAGCTTCATTTATAATCTTCAAATTAGAAATTCTAATCAGGAAACATAATAACAGGGTTAATGCAAATGTTTGGTTAATTCTTATGTCACAATTTAAAAGAACGTATGCTTAATGGTGATAATCATCAACCAACAGACAACGCTAAATTTTGTCAAAATGGTGGAAAAGAAGGTGAACAGCAACTACAACCAATGTTGCCAGAGCTAATGATAAACTTCCATATCTAGAGATTTTACAATGTTTATGACTGTTTCTGACAATTTTTTTAAAAAGATTTATATCGTGTGCAATTAATTAACAAGCCTCATTGTAGAAAACAAACATTGTAATATTTTAGAGTCAATTCTACAAAATGGAACTGATAAAATGTATGATAACTAATGTCATAAAATAAAATCTTAGCATGTGAGAAGAACAGGCCAAGCTTGTTTTAAAAAAACTTGTAATGGCTTTTAACTAAGAATGTTATATAGGATGGTTAAAACTTTGTCAAAAAGCTTTTATTTATTTTGTTTTTAAAGATGCAGAAAAAATTCAAAGAGAAAAGACACCAGTCTAGTGAAACTTAATGCCTACTATTGTTAGACAGTACAGTTAATTTTTGTTTTTTTAAATACAATGTCTTGTATATTTCTAGATGTTCTGAAGACTTTTTTCTGGACTGGAAAATCTGAAATGCTAACAGATCTAGTAGCATACTGTTATTGTCTTTTAATATCTTCTACTATACGGTAATTTTATTGAAAATGAGATTTTAATGTAATGTTGAACAATAATGTAATAATAGAACAATAACAAAATTAATACAAATTTCTTAAATAAACATATGTGACGCGATCAATAAAAAGGTACCTTAAGTCAGAAAAATCAATCTTCATATTTTGAGTGCATCATATTCTACAGACGTAGAGAATAGTATTTAAAATAAAGAACAGTTCAATTTTTTTAAAATTAAATGAAATGCAGCGTTTTGGAAATTTAGTTTGTAAAATTATAGTTTTGGGAAAAATGACTAAAATCTTGCATGCTATTTAATGACATTGTGTGGAATAATTATGTGTAGAATAGCAATGCGATAACTTACAGAGCTGGGTTTATAGCTTAAACTGTTGTCAAAAGTAACTAGAAACACCAGGGATGTTTCAATCTAAAAATTGATAATTTTGACCTGATCGCATGTACTCCTTTGCTCTACAGCAAAATTTACTTTTTATAGATCACATCACACATATCACAACTCCTATAAAAGCAAAGTTTCTCTGCACCTATATTTACGCATTTTGTTGCTTTCTGTCAAGTTTAGTTGTATGGCAATGATGTGTCTTTTGTTGAAAAACAGTTGGTAACTTAAACATTAGTATATTTTGTTATATTATAAATATAAAACATCCGGGAATGCAAAGCATAACCACAACAAACTCCGTTTTGTTCTTTTGCTGGCCTTTTAACCATGTTCCTGAGGTAATATCAAAAAACTAAAAGTATATATTGTATCTCTTATTTTTTGATGTAGAATACGATTCCAAAGTAAAAACAAAACGGCTATTTTGATCATGTTCCCAAAGAGATATCAAAAACCGAAGACACTATGTGTTCTTTAGATTTTGATATAGAATCCAAATCTGAAGTCAAAATCTCAAAATTAAAAAAAATGCAGACGGACAGACAGAGGTAGACTTTACAAATTCAGTAACGACTCCTTTTGGAGTTCGTTGAATATCAGCATTTAAAAATTCTGCACAAAGTAACCTTCACTATAACTGAAGAAAAGACTTCCAAGACATTTCAAAGCCCATGTTTGTGCATTGCCATTGACTCGCATACTACTGTTTGAAATTAGAGATACAGTTCTTGTTGACAACATTAGCTTTCACAGTGTGGTTGTTTCAAGGTTAAAAATTGAACAACTTATATAAAGAAATTTAACAAAATATCCTATATATAATATCTATACTAATTTTTCAATACGACGGCGCACCACCGCATTCGTCACGTTACAAATTATCTTAATAATGCGTATTAATGATGAATTGGTCGTCATGGCTCTATAAGATGACCTGCAAGATGTGATGTAGTAGTAGGTACTGTTCTATTAAAAATTGCTCGAGTTCCTTTCTTTTGTTTTGTTCAAAACACAAAAAATATATAAATTTACATGTACATATGCATAATTCAAATGTTAGTTGCAACTACTATTTCTAAGCACAAGCTCTCTTTACTAAATGTGGTTATTTAAATTAACAAAATAAGGTTTTTATAAAATAACGCTTAAACCACCGCAGATAGACCCAAAAACTATTAAATAAAAATGAAAGAAAATTAAATTTTAAGTCTAATTATACAAAAAATTTTACATTGTTCTATTTAAAAATATCAAGTTATCCATGATTGAAGAGCTTCATTTTCAATGATCCATAATAGGACCATAGTAATCTTTAACAAAGTCATTTGTAACACAATTGATGTAGCAGCCCATACTTGACACGATGATCAAACCGTATCTTCGTATCCTGTTTAGTTCCAGAGATATTTCAAAATTTCTAAAACAATGTAAAACTGAATTTTTTTAAAAAATATTAAATATCTCGAAAACGGCGCAATTTAGACCAAACATATGGTTAATAAAAATGAATCTAAATGTAATAGGGTATCCAAAAATGAAGTAATATACAGAGTGTTCTATTTGAAAAAATAAAGTAAGATGCTGCCACAAACAAGTCGAACACCCTGTATAATTCAAAATATTTTTAGGTTATGCTTCCAGGGGCACTATGTCGCTCTCTGCTTTCAATTTGTTTCTATGTGCTAACATAAAGCTATTATCTTACTAGAGCGGAATCTTGGACCACCCTGTATAGGACTAACTGAACAGTATTTGTATGATATTCTGCAGAAATAATTAGTAATTCACTTTTTAAAACGGTAAATTCCTAGTTAGCAATAATTCTTAAAAGTATTGCAATGTTACGGTTAAAATAGGTCGACTGAGTTCAACTTACAGTAAGCAAAATTGCTTCCTTAAGAAGTTAGAGGGCTTTAAAGTAAACGTTCATAACTGAAAAACTAGTTAGTCCTCTAACTTCTTAAGAAAACAAATTTGATTACCAAAAGTTGGGTTCTATCAAGCTATTTTAATTCCAGCAAGTTACCCTTAAACATTGTCCCATTGTTATGTTACTTTCTGGACACCTTAAACACGTTTAAGACTTAGTGACTTAAACCAAGTATATCCTGGGTGTGAAATTAAATTGTGCATCCAATCTCATGTTCAAAAATTCCAAAAAGCCACCAGAAGGAAAGTTATAAGCAAAAGTCTGCTACTTTCATCGTAAAAGCCAACTACCATCTTGTTTGTCAACAATTGAAACCTAAGTATACTAAATTTGGACAAAACTGCATCAGTAGTCTTTCAATTACCGTAAATAATAGAAATGAAAGTCTCAACTTTGAACTTCTCTGTAATTACTCAAGGAAATAATGTTGCTTATTGCAAATTGGGTTTAATTTTCCTATTTTAATCAAGACACCCTGTATAGTGACTGGACAACT
Organism: Ignelater luminosus; assembly: GCA_011009095.1. Classification (NCBI taxonomy): domain Eukaryota; kingdom Metazoa; phylum Arthropoda; class Insecta; order Coleoptera; family Elateridae; genus Ignelater; species Ignelater luminosus. The sequence goes on from VTPC01000925.1 coordinate 6,517, forward strand.
AATGAAAACATTAAGAATGTACAAATCAGAGAGGAGCAGGTGATGGTATTTAGTTTGTTAGCTAATTGTGTCAAGTTATTAATGGAATATTAGTTATATAATAATAATAATAATAATTAATAACGTAAAATATACAGGGTGTTCCAAACGTTTGGGAGGGTAGCATCATTATTTGTAAAAATACCAAAATATGTTACTAGGAAAAGTTGTACAGGACGATTGTCTGCACTTTCTAAAATTAATCTCAACTACACAGGGTGTTTTATAAAAGCGTGGCTCATAAAGCTTAGGTTTTCTTAAATGTAACACCCTATATATATTGCTATTTTTTCATTCCTCATTCAATGTTGATTACAAAGATATGCTTTATGGAGGTCCAAACCAAACAGTCTGGGTGCTATTCAATTTCTTTCTTGTAAAACATCTTCGTATATAACGGGCTACCCTGATATTACTCATAGAACATTTGGTTTTAAAATCCCTGCAATGGTAAACTCCTATATTTAATCTTTAAAGATAATTATTAAAATCTTAACTACTTTTGGCCAGTTTTTATTCTCCTCATTAAATGTAAACATTCTCTAATTGTCATGGCAATTAATTTTTGTCCTGTTTCTTTTTGTTAAAATCAGACAAAGCTATACTTGTTTAAATTTTTAGAAAAGCTTCATCAGTTAGTGAAAGGAGAGTAGAAACCAAGCTCTTACGTTTTTTATACAGGGTCACCAAGAAATAAAAACAGTTTTATTCAATTTTCTTAAATGAGACACCCTGTATATTTTTCAATATTTTTATATAACTAATATTTCATTAGTAACTTTACACAATTAGTTAACAAACTTCAAATCTTCAGCTATTTATCTTTTATAGTTTTTAATATATGATCACACCAGTTTGATCTGTAACCTTAAACTTTTTAATCCTACTAAGTATTTCCAACTACTCATTTCTTTTAATTTTCTTTTAGACAGCACAGTCTAAAGAGTTTTAATGACTGATGTCTTGGAAAATACACAGTTAACGTCAGATTGGTATAGGGATTTCTTTTTATTCTTAGACACAGAATAACATACTGCCAGTATCGTCTGTCATTTAGAATACACCCTATCGAGTTGATACCATGTAGTATGTAATCAATATAAGCTTTCCAATTTAATAGGAATGGAAAAAAATGAAGTGTTTGTTCATAGACTAACCACAAAAGCTATTAGTAATCCCACTTGTTTATTTAAATTTTGTATTGTAGTAAGGTGAATGCTAATATTGCTACTGTTAGTTAACGTTATGCTTACATCATGTGTTTACCACATGTTCATTATTCAAGTTTTTTTACTAAAATCTTTTTATTTAAATATAGTTGTTTTCTCTTTCTGCCAATACTAAACTTTTGTATACTTAAAGAAAAATTTCCAAACAAAAAATAAATTTTTTTTAAGATTAAGGAGGTGTTGTTTCAACATGTAAATTACATACTGAGTGTAGAACAGGTTCAGACACCCTGGGGACTTCTATAGTAAATTTTTAATGTCTAATTATTTGCTTCCCTAATTATTCTAAAACAAAAGTGTAAATAGGGTTTCTGAAGAAAAAGAAAATACTGCATCTGTATATGCCGTTACTTTTTATTTTTCATTTTCTAAAACTGAAAAAATTAAAAATGTCTAATTTTACAACAGATATGCATTAGAATAGTTTAAAACAAAACATCGTTTGTTTTGTGATGTGGTCAATGATAATGTCAAGTGCCAACAATTGTAAGATTTTGACTGTATCAAGATAGAAAGAGGATAAGATACATGAATATGTAATTTTGAAGAAATTCTGCCTATATTATAACAGCATACAAAATATTTCTGAAATTAATTAGCAGACATGTATCAAAAGTTACAAATTTTCAGAAAATAGTGTAGATTGGGTGTTTCAATTAGTACGATTTGAACATATTCCAAATATATAGTGGAAAATGTAAAAAATCATCAATTGTTTCAGACTGTTCGGTGAATTAAATGTAACTCCCCTATAGGATCTTTTCCTTTATAGGTATAACAATAACAATGCAATAAAATAATGTACCTTAATAGGTATCTAGATACATTTTTTCAGTAATTGTATTTGTATGTAGTTATTCAATAAAAAGAGTATTGATATCTGTATCTCGATAGAAATTCCACTGAGTATCTGTATCTAGATAAAAAAATGTATTCGTTACAACACTGCTACCACCTTATCATCTTTAATCTAATAGAAAAGGTCGGGAATAGTGAAAAATAATGTTGTCAAAAATAATGATAATGATAATAAAAAACTTTTAGATTAACCTAGATCTATTGTGATTCAGATAAAATATTTTTGCCTAATAGTAATCCTAATATTGACATAATGAATTTTATTTTGAAAATGTCAAACTTGACATTTTATGTGCTATTTTAAAAGAATATTGAAAGTGTTTCCCGCTACAGATTAAGCACAAATTAACAAGTCATTTAATGTTTTCAATCAAGAAAGTTGCATGTTCTTAAGTGAACATTTTGATCACTGATTTATAGAAATGTAACTTGTCACTAACATTGATAGTCAAAACTATCAGTTCTGAAATTAACTTGTTAAATATTTTTTTGACAAGAGCAAAGAGGGTTCTTCTAATTTCAGTTACATTTCAGAAAATGATCCCTTCGCTGTAGAATATGACAGAGGACACCAGAAAGAAAAAAGAATCTTCTCCAGTTTTAGCAAATCTTACAAATTGTACATAGTTCTTTTGGCCAATACAACAGAGCAAAAACAGCTGTTTTGTACATTTAAATGAATGGTCCTTTCCCACAAATAACCACAACACAGAGCGGCAGTAGAGAGATACTTTTCCAGTATCTACAAATTCCAACAAAAATAGCTTTTTATGGTTCCAAAAGTACATGTTAAATTTGCCTTTTTCATTTTCAGTTTCATTAAATTGTATTTGTAATTTTCTGTCAGGAGAAGACTTTACAGGTAAGTACTTAAAATTTATGTAAAATTTGCGATTTTTTTACTGAAAACACTTTAAATAGACATAAATCTAATGTTTCTGTCCTGCCTAGTATAATCAACCAGATCCATTTAATTTTCTAGTGCATTGTGCCTATAGCATATTTCATTTGTGATTCTGCAGAGAATTATAAATTGTTCTCACAAATATCTTTTGTTTACACTTTGTAGGATGTTCTCTTGTTCATATCTATAAATGCATCAGCTGATCTTTGATAAGTCTACTTACAAGACTTAGAATATTTTTGAAATAGTACAGATGACATGCACCTTGGGGGTACAACGATCTGTCTCTTTCTTATCAATTATAAACCATATCGTTCCATCTTTATTAATTGAAGTATTGTATTAATAAATTAAAACAACCTAGAGATTAATAAAAAAAAAGGATGAAAATATGGTTTGTAATGAATAAGAAAGAGACTATTAGAAATTCAGACATAACCTTAAAACAGATATGTAATTAGTAATGGTTGAGTTAAACTACAGCACTTGTTTATTTGATAAGTCATAAAAATATGTGAGAATTTCTGAAAAAAAATAATCACAAAATAGTGACAGAAGCTGTCAAATCAAAATATCTGGCAATATTGCATGGTGCTGCCAACAACACCATCTTATCCTAGGCATATAACTAGTACTTTACATTGGAATGTACATATTAGTTCATTTTTAAATGGTTCTTACCTACAATAATTAATACTTGTTTATTGGAAATATCTGTTACTATGCTATGACAATGTAAGAAGTTTTTTTTTTCAAAAATGCAAATTTAATTGCACTGAGAGCTAGTTGTATAGTTTAAACTAAATAAAAGTTGTGTAATCTTTCTGATTAGTAGAGAGGTAATTCATGTATTTGGTCATCACATAAATAATGTGATGTGGTTGTTTTACTATTTAAAGCTCACTTGCACATTTGTGAATAGGAGTCATCCGCATCGAATGATCTGTTACACCTATATATCTTACACTGTACCAAAAACCTATCAGCTTTAATCTGAAGATTATAATGAAGCTCAGTAAAATAAACACATACAAATTTCAGAATATTTAAGTTTTTGCTGTGATAATATTCTGCTTATCACAAATTGTATATTCAAAGCATAAGTTTCTAATCACATTATCTATTTGAGCCAATACAATATTGCGCGATTTTTATCTTCAAGATAGAAAAGTTGAAATACTATATTAATAGACTATTTACTATTACAAGCAGCTGTTTAGAATGCAGTAAATATTAAGAAAATTGGGGAGTTCAAATGAAAATATTTAAAACATTCTTTGCATTGTCAAGCAAAAAGGAACTATTTTTACTTGTTATTTTTTACAGGTGTGTTTCAAAAGAAAATAATGAGCTTAAAAGCCAAAATGCTTGTAATAATTTCAGCCAATAATAATAATACCAAACGTAATATAAAATCTTGAATAATAAAAAATAAATGCAAAAGAAGACAAACTGTAAGATAAAAAGCAAAAATCTAAAATATACAAAACTTATTAATTCATGCAGAAACCAAAAACTTACCCACAAAATACTCGAAAACCTCCATCAACGAAATGCAATGTAAGTAGAAATAAAATATATGTATGCACGCATTACTACCAAGTAAATAATTAAATGATATAGTTGCATATAAAGTAAATTAATTGTAAATTCAAAAACCATAAATGCTGAACCCAAAATTAATTATGCAAATACTAAAAAACTGTTCACTACTTCAAATATTTACAATTAAATAGGAAAGGTGAGAAGATATAGATACTTCATTAAATCTCTAAAAACTACTACCACTGTTGACGCTTTTGTGTACATATTTATAATAAAATAAACTTAAATATATCAACAGCATAACCTGAGTGCAAAGTTTGGTAAAAGAGTAAATCTCAACAAGGCAAAATGCAATTATACTGAGAAAATCTTGAATAATGCATAAGACACAATTTTTTTACAATTTGAGGTTTGATTATGGACGTTTGCAGTGATGATTTTTTTATTTGATTTCATTTCTTTGCTGATAAACTTAAATTCTTCACTGTATCTAATACAGAGTGTAACCACTCAATAGGTAAAGATTTGAATTACATGATTTTACCATTAGTTCTAAGGTTAGAAGTGATAATGAGAATTTTCCATCTTTAAATCGCTATTCAAAAAAGCTGTCTAAAATCTAACAGTGTCTATATCTTTTAAAGAAACCATCAGAGAAGAAAATACTATCAGACATTTTAAAACTTATTTTTCAGTGTAGAATGCACAGGTTTTCCTATTGAATAGGTTACTACATTCTGTATATTGCATTAAATTTAACATATGAGAATGAGAAATATATTTATAAAATGTAAAATGTTTATATAAAAATAAGTATGCATCTTTCAAAATATAAGTGTAGATCAATTTTCATATTTTTGACATATTATGCCAAACTGGCAATGTTTTCTTTAGGATGGAACATACCAGAATGGTGTTCCAGCACTTATTTTCATAATTCAATGGCATCATACCATTAGAGAGAAAATTAGAATTGACTTGAATTAAACTTTTTCTACGCATCATAGTTTAATATATGAAGCCCTAAACTGAGTCAGTTGATTTTCTCAAGTAACTAACTAATATGGCACGACAGGTGTATCATACAAAATTCTATTCAACACCTCTTTATAATGTACAGTCATTCACAAAAGTAATGCAGGGTTCACACAGATATTTTGGAATCGATTTTCCTGACTTTCCATATGAGAGTTAAGTATTTTCCCCAACTAATAATTTCGGTAATGTAGGTATATGCGTTAAGAGCGATGTAGAAAATGCCGTACATTGTATTTTAAATCAATTATATATACTGGACATTATTATTATATGGGGAGGGGGCAAGCCCGGAAAAACACAACATAAAATTGAGAATGTAAACAACCAAAACAACAATGAAATAAAATACTTAAAGTGTTTGCCATTATAAAGCATTAGTATTCTGAGATTTTTGGTAGGTAAACATTCTAGCTTTGCAATCGGCCCACAACTAGCTCTGGGCGATGACCAATTATTATAATAATAATATGTAACTACTAGATTCATAAAATATAATAAAATAAAGAAATTATTACCTGCAGTTGTTGAATTAACTATCTCTGAGAATACCAGAAGTTATATTTATTATGGTATTGTTTTACTAGATAGTTTCACGTAAAGTAAAACTTCAAAAAGGCACAGTAATGTGTACACATCAAAATGAGAAACATGAACACCAAAATAAGTGACCACACACCAATAACGAGCAAATTAGCACCAAAATGAGTGCGAGAACACCACAATGAGTAAACTAGTTCCACTCAATACACACATTTGCCAATTAATTTCTTCCCTGATTTTTGAAATTTAAACACCAATTTCCCCGACTTTTGACATTAAAGGACTGAGCTCCCTGACCAATTTTATTTTCCCTGACTTTCCAGGTCTGTGAGAACCCTGTAATGTCCCAATTACAGATAGAGATACTGACTTTAATTGAAAAAAAAATGCTGCTATACAGGAACGGAAAGTTCTATATTAACAGAAGAATAATTAGTTAACAAATAGAAACACCACATAAGAAAATTAAAAGCTTTATTATTGTACTTTTATTAATTGAAATCAGGACATTACTTTTATGGGAAACTGTACTATTTAATAACTGGTGAGTTGTAGCTTTTATTAACTTGTTAGTGAGTTATGGTTTTAACCCACAGCAAGATTATGAACCACTTTATTTGCTCAGAATCATCATACCTAGTTAATGCTGTATTATTAGATTTTTGGATAAAATAAATCAGGGTTCAGAGCAACTTTCTACAAAAGAATAGTTGAAAATGTAACTTTTTATTTTAAAAAAGTAACTGAAAAGTAACCTTCATATTAGCTACCCTGACAATAATATGTATGTAGTTATTTACAAATCGAGCGTTGTAAACATATTTTCCCGTGGAGATAAATCTCAGTTACACCTAGGTCTGCAAAGTTAATTTAGACCAGAAAATACATCTATGGCCCAAGGCATATACAACATTTTTTCTACGATTGACTCCAATATAATAGAAAATTCTGTTTAATTTTAAATTAATTTATAACCTTAGTATCCGTTTCAAATTATAAAATAGTAGGGTAGGCCATGATTTATTTTTGTTGACAGCGCTGCAAAAAGGGTTATACATTGGCGAGCAAAAAATTTAGGTCACTTTGAAATTGTGTTACTTTTTTGTTATTTTCTGTTCTAAGTTTATATTTAACATCTGGGAATGCAAAGCATAACCACAACAAACTCCGTTTTGTTACTTTTTTTCAAACTTCGGCAGCCATCTTGACCAAGTTCCTGAGGTGATATCAAAAAACTAAAAGTAACATTTGTCTTATTTTTTGATGTAGAATACGATTCTAAAGTAAAATAAAAATTTTTGAAAATTTCTCCAATTTTCGGCGGCCATTTTGACCATGTTCCCGAAGAGTTATCAAAAACGAAGACACCACGTGGTCTTTAGTTTTTGATGTAAAATCCAAATCTGAAGTCAAAATTTCAAAATTTGACAAAAAATGCGGACAGACAGACAGACTTCGCAAATTTAGAACCGACTCCTTCGAAGTTCGTTGAAAATTGTAATTCATTGTTAATAGTCAATATTGTATTGGAAAGCATGAGTGCTGGCCAATCAAACCGCCTAATGCCCAGCTCATCCAGATATTCTCTGACAACTCTCGCTATGTGAGGTCTTGCATTATCTTGCATGAAAACGCCATACTCGCCCATGGTGACCATGAAAGGCATAATATGATCTTCTAGAACTTCTGTAATGTACCTGTGAGCTGTCAGGGAGCCATTCTGTATGAAGACTAACTCTGTGTGTGCTTGTGAAGAGATTCCTGCCCAAACCATGACCGACCTACCTCCGAATGGAAGTCGCTATTCAATACAAACTGGAACATATCTTTCTCCTAATCTTCTCCATACTCACATATAACATTTCTCCAAAAACTAATGACTCACAGCCTACTACTAGTACGATGATTTACAATTTGCAAACATAAACTTAGAACATCACAATTTCAAAGTGACTTAAATTTTTTGCTCACCAGTGTATTTTGTTGAACGGCAAAACTGAAAATTTTGTTTCTGTAAGTTGTTAAAATCTCATGTGTGCAGCACGTTTTTACCCCTTCAATGTCAGATTTTTTAATTTAACAAGAACACCATCTATATGTTACATTTCAGAGTTCTTGTAACCAAAAAAAAAAAAAAGAAATTCAAACTGTTGAGTAGTATTAAAGAGAAATATGTTTTTCATTTCAACTTTAAAAATTCTTCGTTTTATATTTGAAAATAGTTCGAAAAAGAACCTTTTTCATTGAAAAAGTAATAAAAGTAGCTGGAATACGAAAAAAGTAACAAATAGTTACAAACCAGAAAAAAAGCAACTTTTAGTTAAAAAAGTAACTAACTCTGAATCCTGATAAATTCATAGATACAAAGAGGGATAAGTCAGAGAATGTTTGCTGCTATGGCAGTTTTAAAACCTACAATGCCCATATGTTACAATGTCTTTTGGAGCAATGAATATGAATATCTCTGTTTACATTATGTTTGCACAAAGTTGTACTGTACTGTACATAACTCGATTTTCACAAAATTCCAACTTATCCCCCTTTGCACATGCAGAAGTGAATTATAGACTTGTGAGTAGTAAAAAAGAAATCCAGAATTGCAACACAACCTGCCTATTAAATTTTAACTTTCTTCTATTTCTGGATCCCAGAATCTTCCTATTTACAAATTTCACTCAACAAATCGACATGTAAATTGCAATGTCTCGAATATATCACATATTTTTTTGCGTCTTGCAGTTTATAGATTTGCTGAATGAGTAACAACAGAAATAGTTTTAAGACATCATACCTTCATTGCCAATAAGAGAAGAAATATTCTAATTGTAAGCATAACCATCTTCTTACACTTAAAACATTTAAAAATGTAATTTAGAATGGCATAATATGTTAAAAGAAACTTATCTCAATATATCACTGGAAAAAAATCACATCATACATAAATCATAACTGCACAATACTAGATTATTGAAGATTTTCTTGTATATACATTGAACTAAATGCAGGAGTCGGAAAATTCTTTACTTTTACATTAGTAGCATTATTGATATTTTTATCGTTTTTTACTTTTCCCATATTACACTCATTATTTATACAAAAATCATTTTGTGCATGTACATTTTCATACACATAACTACTTCTTGGTCTTTGCTTACTAGCATTGTGTTTCCGTTCAGGTACACGCATGCCAAAATTTGCACTGTAACGTTTTTCTGGAGGTGTATATGGCCTAGCAGAAGAATGTTCAAATCGTAAAGGGCTACTTGATGACATATCGGGATTGTTATATAAATTTTCTCGCGAACTATCGTAGACTGTGTAATTTTTAATTCGGGGCAAGGACGTGCTATTTTTTATTACATCAACAGGACCGTTCTCAATGCACTTTTTTGGTAATTCATACGGTACCAGCTGTGAATGAGCAGGTATAATTTTTTTTGTGGCACAATGTGTGGACGGTACAATATAATGTGTTTTGTACACTGGTTTCTGAAGAGGTCGATACGTACCTATGTTTTCAGTTGTTTGTCGGTACAGACCAGGCATTTCAGTTGTGGTGTTTATTTGGGATTGACCGTTTTGCTATTATAAATAAAATCAATATAAATAATACACTATGATAAATGCTCAAATGAATACCTGAACTGTAGTTCCATATGATTTTAATGACAAAACAGGATCGGCTGTAATAACCGGGTTAGTTAATTCTAATCTATATTCATCTGTTACCAATCCTCTTCTAAAATGGAGCAAATTAAATAAATACATTAATTAAAAGTAAAAAAGAATAGTTATGTCTAACTAAATTAAATTCCGTTTAGTTACCTATCTATTAATGATGGTGTTACAGGTCCGCATAAAATATGAAAACAATTTAAACAAACATTTCCATGTGAATACGGATTAAAGCTTTCTTGTCCCCTTTTACTAGTGAAAGATCCTTTAATCTGAAATATAGACATAAATTGGTACAACTGAATGTAAGTAATAGGCTTTTAAATACTTACATCTTCATTTGTCGTTTGATTACTGGTTGTAAGGTACGTATGGAAGCCTGCTAAACCTAAAATGCTCCAGACACTGAAGAAACAAACTACAGCTACTATGACACTTGCCGGTGAGTCTTTTACAGCATCCAGAAACTGCCGATCTTCTCTTGTTACTGTGATGAAAATTAATTTACAGTTTAATACAGCATATCTTAAATTACCACTAGATTTATCATTACCAAATTAAAGACAAAGGCTCAAATATCAATGTAAAGATACATTTTGTATTAAACAGGAGGTTCAAAAAACATCTTTTCAATATTATTAAATAACCTAAATTTTATGTCTGTAAATTATACTTGCCGAAAGTATCTGCCATCCATGATCTTTTTATATGCGGCATTGTCAAGTAACTTTGACAGTTAGGGCCTTACTTATAGTCTTACATAAAAATTGTACTTGAAATGACTATAAGTAAGGAGGTTAGTGTTTAGGTTCTAATAAATACAAGTTTTCAAATGCGTTATTTTCAAGATACAGGGTGTCAAGGTTCAATTTACTTTTTGCAATATCTTAAAAATGATGTACGATATTAAAACAAAACTTTTTGCATGGTTATTATTATTTTACAAACGTTTATTGCTGACGCTTATGTGTTATATGATACTTAATTTAGGTTATAATTATGTATTTCACTTCAAATGCATTGTTGGCAGTTGTTGTTTTGTTTAATTGTCAGTCTTATTGTTATTATTAGAATAATGACAAAAAGAAATGAAAAAACACAAAACAAAATAATTTCAAAGTTTATGTTACGTTAGGTTACAAACAGATTAAAATACAGACAATAGTACTGGCGTCCTGGCATTTTAGTGGCTACAGCTGCAATGGTCAATGATGTCAGCAACCATCAAAAATTTAAACTATTAATTTATTTCTCTGCGATTTAAAAAAAACAAAAAATTAGTTTACACACTAATTATAATCCACTTTTATATGTACAAAAAATTAAAAATTGTGAACTGAGCCCATTCTTTAAATGGAATTGTGGTAAACGTATGACAGATTAAAAGAGTAACTAGATAATACTTTATAATACTTACTGAGTATAATATGAGCAACTGCACAAGCAAATATGAAGACTGCAAGGAAGGCTAGTGATACAATAAACATATAAAAGAATCTGTAATTACGCCGGCCAACACAGTTGCCTACCTGTAATGTTAAATAATAATTAGTGTCCTAAGATGCATTTGTATAATCCATTTCAGAATAATACAAACTGACTTTTGGAGTAGAACCCTTCACAATGCTTGATCTTTCTGAAAAGCATACATCTGCAGATGAGAGAACCATATGTGATGTTATATTGCATAAAGTCAGTTCATATTATTCTGAAACAGATACGTAGTTGAGACTAGAGTGCCTAAATGATCCAAATCTGACAGATGGACATGTTTGTAAAAATCCATATTTTAGGTTAGTCAAACAGGCGACATATAAAAGAATATGGAGATGTAGACTCCCAAAACAAATATTACTCTACATAGTAAATAGTCTAATAAACTTTTATGCTTGCTGGAAATGTAAAGAGTAAGACATAAATTATTAGAATCATATATCTCACAAATAACCTTACGTTACGTCAATGTTAAGTACCTATTCTAGCAAATTAATTTATTTATAAAAAGAATGCACAAACTTTGACTCCCTTGCCAGAGCAGTAAAAGAATACTTTTCATTTAGATTTTGTTTTAAAGCATGTCCTTACTGTAACTTATGTCTTTGTGAGATTTGTATCATCGAGAAACTCTAGATGGAACAAGCCAATATTTTCTCGTTTCTAAACCCAACTATAGCAACTTATACAAGGTGTCTCTGAAAATAACCAATAAGCCTTGACAGCAGATTCCTGAGACAAAATCAAAGCTATCGAACCTGACATATATACAGTGTGTCCAAGATAAGAATGGGGATTTTGGAAACGGTAAGAGATACAGGATTGGTTAAATGGGATAAAAGTTAGCTATTTATAGGACCTTTTTGTTGGCGTTTGCAAAATCTAGATATCTTGGATAGTTTCAGAGATATTTAAAAAAAAGTAGATTTCTCGATTTTCGTTATTATTTTTTCTTTCATTTATTTGAAGAGATATCGGAAAACTAAAACCACTTTTTGTTCTCTATTAAAATACGCCAACAAAATTCCTGTACAATGTTTCGGTTTTGAGTAACCATCATCAACCTCATTTTTTTAAATAGGCAAAAAAACAATTGAAAATTGTTGTAAATAGCTCTTGTTGTCACGATTCTAATGATGTAAACATGATAGGGTTATTTGGATTTCTTATGCTATAAATTAATGCATTCTGCAGTACCCTGGCCTGCACGATCACCTGATCTAACACCACTAGATTTCTTTCCTCTGGGGGTTATATCAAGAATCATGTGCTCAACCAAAATTTTGAAGATGAACAGCAATTATTACAGTTGGTCACAGCAGTGTTTAGCACAAAAAATTTAAACCAAAATAACCCTATCATGTTTACATCATTAGAATTGATGAGGTTGATGATGGTTACTCGAAACTGAAACGTTGTACAGGAATTTTGTTAGCGTATTTTAATAGAGAACAAAAACTGGCAATGGAAAAGTGGTTTTAGTTTTCCGATATCTCTTTAAATACAGGAAAGAAAAAATAATAACGAAAATCGAGAAATCTACTTTTTTTTAAATACCTCTGAAACTATTCAAGATATCTTGATTTTGCAAACGCTAACAAAAAGGTCCTACAAATAGTCAACTTTCATCCCATTTAACCGATGCTGTATCTCTTACCGTTTCCAAGATCCCTATGCTGTGCATCCTTATCTTGGACACACTGTATATATCCTGAAGTCCACTGTTTATAAGATAAAATTTCTTGTTTTTCAAATATCTGGGAAACAATGTAAAACATAGATATGATTGTTTTTGAATATTTGTTGCTATAAGATATCTGCTATTCTATCAATTATTTCAGTTGATAATAACAGGGTTCAGAGTGGAAATTTCTGAAAAAATATGTAAATCTCAGTGCATATTAGGTTTCAGCAGAAAACAATCTCCTAAATGACTCTGCCGTTGTTGTCACAAATATTCCTTAATCAAAAACTCCTGATTGGTCCTGCACACAAGCATTCCGTCCAAATTGAACTTCTGATTGGGGGTTAGAGATGGCAATGATTTATCAATGTATCGAAACCTTTACCAATCATTGTTGACACAATGTTTTCTGGTTACTCAATGTATCGATACATCAGATTCAACCAAAAATATCGACATAAAAACATTGACTTCAATGTTAAATGAGGTACAATACTTTGTTTCAAGATACTCAAATTCGAAGAATTCAGTAATATTCTACTTCATTGCAATGAGCTTTATTCACTAACAAAGCCAGTTGATGTAAGGTAAAGTACCGACACCAAACAAAGGATGATCGCAAATTGAGTTTAGTAACGATTTTCCCTCCCCTAGGGGCGCTATTGTTCCATGTTAGATTTGACAAATATAAGAACAATTCTGAGTCCACGTACAGTGTCTACATTGACATCTCATGTCACCCCAGCTTTGTGCATTACATTACGAGTCATAATTTGTATTATTAATTGTGCTTTTACTTAGTGATTAATTAAAAAGTGATTTCATAAACTTGAAAATGCCTCCAAAAAGTGTTAAAAAATATTACTAAGGTTTTTTGTTCCTTTTTACCTTAGTAACATATTCTCTGAGTTTGGTTAATTGGGTGTGAAACACCCTGTATACAAACATATAGATTACAAAAATTTGGTAAATAGTTGTCTTATAGCAACAAACGTAAAACGATGGTTCAACTATCTCACTTTGTATCTAGGATTTAATAAAAGTAGAGAATCCAAATTCAATTTTGGCTTTAGAAGGTTTTACAAATTTCAATTTTTGTTGGAAATGAAGCAATTTATGAGAAAAGGGCAAGAATAACCATTTTTGCCACACTTGTTGTAGATTTTAAATATAACAAGATTATTTAATTTTTCAGTGGCATATCAATTTTTCTTTAAATCTTTCTTCTTTCCACCATTGTAATAAGTACCCAACTTAATTGGTAGAATAGCAGATATCTAACATGTAAAAATAATTTATATTTCACTATCTCACGTTGATTTTCAGATATTTAAAAAACAAGAAATTTTAAATTCAACACTGACACCCTACATGTTATAAATGATGGACTTTAAGATATAGGTTAAGTTGGGTTAAATCGCTGTCAACATTTGTCAGTTGTTTTCAGGGCCATCCTGTATAACAAGAGTAGGATCTAGAACAGAGCACTGTTCAGCTTGGAATCGTATGTCTAATAAAACATAATGATACTTATTCTGAATTGTTTTAAAAAAATGTTTAAAAATCTATAAAAGTTCTGCATCTTTGTCTAATGTGTTCAAAGTACCTAATCCTACTTTGTTTCAATTGTTTTAATAACTGTCTAATTCAATGCATTTAAGATTCTAAAAGACATTTTGTGATATGAATCAACTTCCTTAAATAGACTAGATTTAAAATAATGGTAAATTTACATATCATGAATATTAACAACAAAGTGACTCATTAATATTTAACTTTCGTTGGATAATATGAAATCTTTCTTCTGTTTTTGCAACCCTACTGAAAAATACTATAAATTTAGATTACAATTTATCAAAACCACCTGCAGTTAACAATTAATGCGATATAAGGTATGTCTCTTCCTGGTGTCTTTCACTTTTCTATTGTAAAATCTGAACTATTTATAACCCAATAAAGAAAAAATAAATACCTTTCATGCACATTTTGACCTTTAATATTTATTATAAATGTAACTTAAAAGACCTTCAAGTTGTGATAATATTTCTTATTACATATCCTTGTAGAGAAAATAAAATCACCCCATTGTTTTTATAAATTTTATTTGATAGAAAAACAACTTCCTAAGTTACTATGATTTTATCTATTTTTTTCTTATTATAATTTAATGTGTCACACCTCACACATGAAAATGAAAGTCTAATCAAAAACTATAACAATTAAGATTTCTGTTCTTATTAGGTCAAGTTAAGTATTATTTCCCAATGTTTCCCAAGCTTTTACCATTTATTGTTTTAATTAGTCTTATCATCAGAATAATACTGTAAATGAATATAGCTCGACAATATACGATAAACAAATTCAATGTAAAAGTTTATTTTATGTACTTTGATTAATTCAACTGGCTTTAAAAATTAACATGATAAAAGTGTAAAAAATATAAATAAGTGATGTATTTAACTACAATAAAAAATTATCTATTTATAAGATTTCATTGTATGCAGATTTGTTGATAATATTAAAAATGAGAAACATGATAAGATTTTTAGAATAATCTTCTTATTTGAAAAATCTTACTAAGTAGAAATGCTTTAATATCTTAACCTCATTATTTGAATGAACCAATAAATTAGTTTAATCAAGTTTCATCGTGCATTATTATAACAATTCAGGGTAATTAAAGTAATAAAAAAATACATACCCAAGGGCAATGATGATCAAACCGATCAACACAATTATCACATAAACTACAATGAGAAGCTCTAGGTGGTCGAAATATTTTACATGTAAAACAATACTTCAACTTCACTGTTTGACCTTTAATTAAAACTTCTTTCGTACGAGGTGGTGGCCTATATGTTGGACTGTTTGCTGAATTTGTCACTTCTAAATAATAATCTTTCAGTAAAATTAGAAATAATTATGCATTAAGAGAACTCATATTTTTATTACCTATTTGTTTTTCTACGTACGCAGCCTCGTCGGGTGTGGCTCTAGGAATAATTCCTGGGTCTGTAAGGGATGTTCGTAACAAGGCAGACATTGTGAATAAAAATAAAATAGCACCAATTATAGGAATCGCCACGGTTACATTTTCTGCTAAGTACTGGCAACTAAAACAATAAAGTTTCTTATAAACATAGAACTTTCTATGAAGATTGTTATACATACTCGAAAATAAAAAATAATGTGCTAGTTCCAGTAATAAGGCATACTGTCAATACAAAAACACCAGAATGAGGAGCTGTCATTAATCGACCGTTACAATAAAACCGATTACGGCCTGCAAATACTTCCCATTTGCGTGTAACACGTTTAGAAGGATCTAGAGCCATTTCGTCACTAGAAAAGGTGTCTGAAGCATAAATATTTTTATGCATATTAAACTAGCAACGACTCTATCAACTTACCTTCCGTTCGAGGTGAATCTAAAGCCACAGGTTCGTATTTACAATCTGTTGTCATAAATTAAGGATAGATGAAAACGAAAACTACTAAATTCTTATTAAGAAATACAAAAACTAACCAAACCTACTTCATCTTATTACTACTAAGGTCCTTGTTATTTCTTAAACCATTTTAACCTTTTATGTGTGGTCCACAGAACTGTTCACAAAATGGTCTTTACTACACATAAACCAACACATTTTAGCACATTTTAAATTATTTGTTTTAATAATCAATTCAATAACGACACTACAAAACACTACTTTCGATAAACATATTCGCTTTTGACAGCTGAATCTTCCTTCTTGTTGTTCTCAGGAAAAAAAATTAAAAAAATGAATTGTCAAATGTCGAAATCCTAACCTAAGAACATTAGAGATGTCAAAGGACTTTTCAAATGAAAAAATTTTGGAAAAACAAAATATTGAATCAAAAGACGATGTTTCTTTTAAAGTGAAAGGTATTTATGTCTTGAATGGAAATTATAGTTTTACTTGAATTTATAATTGTAGCTGGAATATTTCTGGCCAGTGTCACTGGCATGTCTGCGATTATAGGTTTTGGAGCTACTTTAGCAGCTGTAAAAAGACAGGATCCTAAATATTTTAACAAAGGAATGCTAGGGACAATAGAAATGACCGAGACTGGAACTTCACTAGCACTTAGAGCACTAGGATGGGGCACCGTCTATGCAGTTACTGGTTGTGGAATATTATTTTATACAATCTGGAAGTTATCAGGAGCTCAAACAGTAAGTTGTTCAGAAGCAAACATTAATGATAACTTATACTTCTATGTTTTAATCTTATCTTCTGTTCTGCTATAGATGGAAGAGTTTCGATATAAAATTGGATCTGCTCTTCCAAAAATACCAAAAAATCCACCTCAAGGAAGAACAGAATTTAGTGGTCTTAATGACTTAATGGGCTACCTAGCTGAGTCTAGGGGTTCCAGAGAAAAATAGAGTTTTGTATATTATAAGATTATACTTTATTTATAGTAAATAAAAAGTTTTTATTTTTTTCATGTTTCTTTAAAACATTTTAAGTGTTAACTGCATTTTGTCCATGTCATAAATAATGCAAATCATTTTATGTACTTAACATGAAAATAGAATTCTAAAGATATCTGTAATATTATTAGAAGGGAGGTTGAAGAAAAATGAATGTTTAACCACGCAAGCACATAAAAATGGGTTCTAGAATAAACAATCTAAGTTAAAAGTGCAAATTTAGATAGTTTATTATACCCCAATTTACAGGTTTGCTTATAAACTCTTAGTTATCATATTTATTTGAAAGAAAACAAATCTCTCACTAATTAGCAATAAATCGAGGGAATCTGTTAACTAATTAGCAAATAGTAGCAGAGATTAATTGATACATCATGTAACGTGTTTACTGTGCCATCTAGCTAATTAATACTGCTGCTTGCTAATTAGTGTTTTATAAAATACTCAAAAAGAACAACTAATTTAATTGAAGTACTAGAATAAAATATTCATGCAATTGTTTACAAACTGATAGGACTTTGAACAACTGAAAATATTCTAAATGAATATCTCAGGGTTAATTAGTAATATGTTTAGTTCTTAACAAAAATCTTTGCAAGAATTAAATTTGAATTTCAATATAGAAACAATTTTTTTAATAACTTTAGTTGGTAATTGTCAGTCTTCTTTTAGTTTTTCGAACCTCACAGACAATAGTATTAATGTTTTAAAGTTCTAAATTTCAATAGGCTTATAGAACTGAGAACTAGCTACAGTTTTCATAATTATAAGAAAAATTTAATGGCTGCATCTTTAAGGCTTTTTTTTGTAAATATCTTAATTTACAAAAAACCAAAGAAAATTTTGCAAAAAAGCTCATACCAAAAATTCTTGGAAGAGCGATTATTTGAACTTGCCTCATACTTGTACTTGTAACATTTTTGTAAGCATCGCCTGAGATTTGGCTATGGCCTAACCGAAAGATGCCAATATTGGTGAAATATACAGCTGTAGCTCCCGATTCTGAAAATACTCTTATGATAATTTTTTGTTTTACTTTTTGAGGTAAAGTGTCAATGCAGATCTTTCTAAATAGAACACCTTTTATATTACTGAATAGTACATGTAAAGTGCTTTTTAACGATACAATAAGGTTTGGCATTTGTTTGCTTTTTAAGTGAAAATTATATTTCGTGGGAGGATTGCAGTGTGCCATGAGTAACCATAAATTAAAGATATTCTTGTTAAAATCAGACACCTAAAGCTGTTTCTTTAAATTTTTAAAGAAGCTTCATTAGTTAGTAAAAGAAGAATAGAAAAGAATAGAAACTAGGGCATTAAATTCTTGGGTCTTTGTCAAATTCATTTGTTATGGAACAAATAAATTGATAAAAAGCTGACGTTTTTAAGACATCTTACTGGGTACCTTAAAAAATAGAAACGAATTTTTCCTACCTGGTTAAGGATACAGTTTAAATGTCTTTAATGTGGATTAATCTACTGTGAAGATTTTTAGCTTTGCAGATTGAAATTGTGTGATGTAGTACTACCAAGGAACTTATTTTTGAAAGCGAATATCTACCAGTGGGTTTTTGGCCCTACATAACCATTTTGGGTTATTAACACATTGATACAAAGAAGGAAATTGTTATAACCTCGACTTCTACGGTAAACTTGACTTCAGGATGCTTTAGAAAAATGAGAGCAACTACTTGTTGGTAAAGTCTTCAAAGGGAAAGTAAGTACAAGTGTAGAAGTAAGGTACTTATTAGCTTAATTTAGATCCAAGACAAAGTGAAAATAAACAGTGATCAGTGCGTAGATCGTCCCGCATTTGTATTATGATTGGCTGCCGAGCGTCGGAATGCTACTGCAGTAAAGCTCTGCTTAATGCTTGTGTTGAGGAGCAGCCGGAGCAGCCAACAAGTGGTAGCATTTGAATGATAAAATTCCTGGGCGATTGGCAGCAACCATCAGTGATTCGTTTGCTACCGGCATTACACGCAGCGCTTTAAAGAGGGCTTTTGTATTTTGCTGCCGTTTGTATTAGAATCTAGAAATAGAGAATAACAGGTTGTTTTTCAAATTTGTGATGGGTGCAATATTAAAAAGTGGGCTATAGTTATTAATATAGTCGTCCAGGAGCAAGCAAACGATTACTAGGAGCGCAAAATCGTAGATGCTGAAAGTGCGTAAATTTGATTACTTTTCCTGAACACAAGCAATGCAGTATCTGGTGGTTCATGTGAATTTGTTTACACGCCCTTTCTCTTGAAATGAATATAGTATAGGTAAAACTATATTATATCATGCGTACGTTAACAGTTGCTATAAAGAACTTCATAGTAAGTATGAAAGGAATATATCAAAGCTTACAATACATTTTCAAGTTCAGTAAATGAAATCCCCCACAGCATAATTAACTTGCAACAATCTTGCCACAGGCTTGATAGATCAAATGTACAGACTTGCTGCCAACTAGTCTCCACCTGACAAACTTGCAAGAAGTTTGCAAATGCAAGGTTACTGCAAACTTGTGGTGAAAACTTGATGCAGGCTTGTAATATGAACTTGACGCAAGCTTGTATTGCAAATTTGATGCAGACTTGTAATGTGAACTTGATGCAAGTTTGTATTGCAGATTTATTGCAAGCATGTTGCTAATGCTTATTGTAATGTAACCTTGCCCAAAAAGATTATGCTTATGAAAAATTTTTGATTTTGACGTTTTCGTAACTATCAAATCCTATACTTTTAAATAAAACTTAATTTTTTAGAAACATAAAACTTACTACAGATATTATAACAAAAACAATTACATTGATTTATTAGTAAATACTTCTCTTCATAGGACATTATTCCAAGAGGACAACTAAACTAATTAAAATAAAAAAAAATAACACACAATAAGTAAAATAGTATGCACAATAAAAAAATATATACAGTAGAAACACAAAAGAAGCAAGAAAGTACAAACAGAAATGTAAGTAATATATTAATACATACACGCTCACTCAACCACTTATATCTACATATAAAAGAAATGAAATTGTAAAAATAAATTAAAAAACAAAGAAATATTATACAAAAAATTATACAATTTGGGAGAACGAGAATACAGCGAAAACCAACGTAACGTACACTGTGAACACGTGGTTACAAATGTGGCAAAGTGAGGTGGAGGTGTGAAGCTTATCACAAGCTGATAGGGCATCTTTGCGCATGCGATGTCGGAGAAACGCGTACTTAGTTTCTGCGCTACCATCTTTACATATAATTATTTTCAAATGCTGTAGCAAGGATATAGCAAACTTGTGGCAAGTCTAATTTTACATTCCTGTAATTATCCACTTGCAACAAGCTTGATTAAAACTTGCAAAATTAGTGCAAGTCTGACAAGTTAAAATCAAGGTTGCAGCAAGTTTATAGCAAGCGATAATGCTATGTGGAATGGTTGGTATTGAGATCATGAGATGATGTATCTATATTGTATTGCTAAAGATAGTCAATTGGATATTAATTTAACCAAGTTAATGTAGTAAATTGTAAAGAAATTTACGGTATTAACAATTGGTCAAAGAGATCGTCTTTTTATGAATTCTGGGGAGACTTTAAAGTTACAGTGGGTGTAAAATATTATACAGTGTAGAGGAAAGTATCATTATGTTGTGAGCTGGGCATCAAGGTAGCCGTGCGCGAACGCTTGGTGGATTCAAGGGATGATGTCATATCGGCTACATTTCTGAGAAGTTTTCTATGATATTTAAAGGCACACTTAAGCCTTTGAATAGAAGAAAGTTCTCCGAAATAGAGAAAGGCCGGGACGAGAGATAAGTCTAGACTCATTTTCTTTTTCTTGTGTGTGTTCAAAGAGTATACTGTAAAATTACTGTAATCACTCACCAAGTGCAATGCTTGGGTATACTAATTAAGTATACAGTTGAAGTTAAAACTATTAAGGCCAGAAAATAGGTTATCGTATGTCAAATTCGAGAATCACTTGAGATCGTCTGTTTGTAATATGGTCCTGGAAATTCTTTAAGCTAAAAGAACTGAACGATAATTTGTTTAAGTTCTGGAAGATAGAAACGGTTCTTGGCCTTTAACAAATGAATGATAAGTTGTATATTCACATTGCAATAGGATTGTTCAAAAAAAGTTACATTTTGAAACCTCTATTACTCCTGCGGTGCTTGGGAGCGCAGCGATTCAGGAGGCGCATGGCCCGAATAACCAAAAACTGAAGATAATCATCTGCAACCTATAAAATCAGTAAATGACCTCTTTTCTAATTTATTGTTACTTTCGAGACTAATCAATTGCAATTTATTGCAAGCCAGATTGTAATCTTCTTTTACTTGTGGGTTGTAAAAAAATGAAAAAGGCACAATATCGCAGAACTGAAATTTGGCAAGGCGCGCAACACCGTTTTATTAATGGACTAATGGTCATTTATAAATGCGATGTGAGCAATGACTATAATATTCGATAACTCCAGTGAGTAGGCGAAACAAAAAGAAACTGAGAGAATCGCGACCACTGATATGTGTGGTTAAATGAAGGGCGCATAATATATAACCTTGCTGAAGCACAGTTTAATGGTACTTGATAGTTAGGCCTTATAATGCCTTTATACCTTTAGTTTACCTTACCATTTTATATTTTATGATCACCCCTTATAGGAATTTTTACATTAAAAACTGAGACCTATAGAACACAGGATAGTAACTACATAGAAGTCTTTTTGCTTGTTCTGATTTTAAGAATCTTAAGTTGCCGCTGAACTTTTTGTGGTTCCGTGCCTAATTATAGATGTTAAGTGTGAATTAAATCCTTAAAAGTGACAAAATGACTCGACGAACCTTTAGGGCTTTAAGTCGTATTGCTTCTGATCTATCCAATCCTGACACCCTCTAACATCTCAGAAACGATACATTTACGGACACATGTTTATGTAGACTTTCTTCAATACTTTGATTTGTAGATATCTGTAGTATAGATTACGTTAAGTGATTTTGTACACATTTGGCACATTGATATGTATCCATAATTTTAACACAATAAAGATTGCGTCTTTGATTGCTAAAAACCCGACTCGAGAGCTCATTTAGAAGTACGACTTTGAATTACCCACATTGGAAGTGAATGCCAAATCTGATTGAGAATATCGAGAGAGTTTTGTGTGAGACTAAACCTAGCACTATGTATATTCAGAACACCACAGTAAACAAAGAAACTTACAGAGAGACAAATTTAGGTTCTTTTAAATAGAAAACTTTTTGATTTCAATGATCATCAAAAAAACTGACCATTCATAAACTGAAGAAGTATTACATAAAGATCAAAAATATCTTTTAACAAGGGTTAGGTTGCTATAAGTTCTGTCTATTTAGTCATTCAAGCCATCATCAAGACAAAATTCGTTTAAGTATTGATTCAATATTTTATTAAATATAAATGCGCTCTAACCACTTGTTTTTTAATATTTGCGAAAGCGTCGCAAAAATGCAATATAAAAAATATAAATTGAACAAATAAATGACGTGCACATTACAGCATTGTTTATGTAGAAAAACAAACTTATCATTGTTCATATCACTATGATATGAAATATCTATACAAGGCGTAGTTATATACATATGTACAACACTGAAATAAATAGAACTGATAAAAGTTATCTTATTTTTATTTCATAAGAACTCATAAAAGCAGCAGTTCTGCACAATTTGCGAGAGAAAAAACAAGCACGAAAATGTCTCTCAGTTTAACAAGCGTTAGATTTTTAAGACACTTCCAAAAAATTACTTCTCTTAATTGTAGACAATTATCGCAATACTATCCAATCGATGAAAATATTTACGGTTTAACCAATGAACAAGTACAAGTAAGCATTGATAGATAATAGTTCATATAGCAACAGTAAACAACATTAATATTTAAAAAACATTTTCAGTTAAGAGAAAGCATATTTAATTTTGTTCAAAAAGAATTAGCACCAAAGGCGCAGGAAATAGATCAGAAAAATAATTTCGATGGATTAAGAGAGTTTTGGAAGAAACTGGGAGACTTAGGAGCTTTAGGTTAGTACATATTTTACTATCAAAAATTACATTTTTAAATAATTGATTAAATATAGGCATCACTGTGAAAAGTGACTACGGAGGAACGGATGGTGGATATTTGGATCATGTAGTAATCAATGAAGAAATATCACGTGCTTGTGCTGCTGTTGGATTAAGTTATGGGGCTCATTCTAATTTATGTATTAATCAGATCCATCGCCATGGAACTGAAGAACAGAAGAAGAAATATTTACCAAAGGTATCATTAATTATTAAAATTTTTATTGAAAATATCCATATTGTTTTGAATACAGTTTTGTAATTTAAAATTCTTTTGGTCAGTTATGTTCCGGGGAGTACATAGGTGCATTAGCAATGTCGGAAACGGGTTCCGGATCAGATGTAGTATCTATGAAATTAAAAGCAGAAAAGCAAGGTGATCACTATGTTTTAAATGGAAACAAATTCTGGATTACTAATGGACCCGACGCAGATGTTTTAGTGGTGGGTATTTTGACAGAATCTTTTGAGTACCTAAGGTTTACGTAAGTAAATTTAACTTGCAGGTTTACGCCAGAACTGATCCTTCTGCAGCACCACAACATGGTATTTCCACATTTCTAATTGAAAAAGGTTTCCCCGGATTTTCAACTGCACAAAAATTGGACAAATTAGGAATGAGGGGTTCTAATACGGGAGAGTTAATATTTGAAAACTGTAAGGTGCCTAAGGAAAATCTACTAGGTACAGAAAACAGAGGTGTATATGTTTTGATGAGTGGATTGGATTTGGAAAGATTAATTCTTGCTGCGGGACCAGTTGGTATAATGCAAGCTTGCTGTGATGTCGCATTTAATTATGCCCACGAACGAAAACAATTTAATACAAGAATAGGAGAGTTTCAAATGATTCAGGTAAATTTGCTGTTAATAAATCTTGACTGTAGTTATCTAATATTTTATTAAATATAACTTGCTTTCTTTTTAGAGTAAACTAGCTGATATGTACACTACACTATCCGCATGTAGAAGTTATCTTTATAATGTTGCCAGGGCTTGTGATAGGAATCACGTCAACAGCAAGGATTGCGCTGGTGTAATTATGTATGGTGCAGAAAGAGCAACCTGGATGGCTTTAGATGCTATACAGATTTTGGGTAAGTATATAATTTACTTGTCTATGTATTGTACTTTGTATCCAAAAAAGGAACGCATTTCAGTGTTATGAATATTATAGTAGTTTGTTTCTTTTTTTTTTCTAAACTGGTATGGTTTACAATCCTTTTAGCAAACTGACTATCTTTGGGCTTTCCTTAATCAAAAAGTCTTTTTGAGACACCTGGTTAATCCAGGTCAAGAATATTCATTATTTTTTATGAATTTTGAATCGAAATACATTTTAACATCTATTGCTGCCATTTCAAAAGCTAAAGCAAGTTGTGATAATTAATCTAAAAGAAATATTATGTTTTATATAAAACAGAAAAAAAAATGAAGAAGGAGAAAAGAGGAAATAAAAAAAGGAGAAGAAAGACTTGTACTGTAGATCATAAAATATTGTAACGCGCCACCCCTAGAATATTCTAGAAAAAGTCTCGAACAAGCTGGTCGAATGTACCGGAGAAATCTCGAACTATTGAGACCTTTCCACCGTCGAATGTTCCAGAAGGAACGCGAACTTTCTGGGCTCATCAAGAA